>VMDR010004687.1:0-57701 GCA_007922815.1 Macrotus californicus
ATAGCATTTTAATGGTGTGTGTATATACATGTGGTTTGAATATCTTTATACCTTTTACCTCAATTTTAGATGTTTCTTTCATAAGTAGCATTTATATGAATTAAATGAAAAAAACATGACATTTTGTTTTTTAACAGAGGGTTAGCCCATTCACATTAATTTATTATATTAATATATTTGAAATTACTTCTATAATATGATTTTTGTTTCTATTTATCTTGCTTTGTCTTTGGTTCTTTACTTCTCTTCCATTCCTACTCTCTGTTGAGTTTATTTTTTCGTACTTTTTTTATTTTTTACATGTTTGGGAATTACACATTCCTCTTGTAGCCTCTTGGCAGATAATCTTGTTTGAGAGTTCATCTTCCATGGGGGTGTGCTCCTAAATGCCCTTCCCTACTTCCCTTAGCCCCCGCTCTGTGGGGTTCAGAGTTGTGAATGAAGTATTATGTGGACGACTCTGTCTAGGGGTCTTCCCATGTGGATGGAGGAGTTCTGAGCTTCATAGTGACAGAGGAACAGGGTGGGGACTCCATGTGTTTCTTGGGCTACACCTGTATTTCTGGCATTAGATAAATAGTGTTTCCAGACTCCTGTCCCTGGGGGTAAGCAGAGTTAATCTGGCCTCCCCTAGTGGGTGGGTGTATGTTCATGGCCCCTGGCTCCAAGGAGGAAGCCCAGTCCTGGCATAGCAACCCTATCCCCAATGACTGGTCTCTGCTCTTAGCTGCCCTTCACTTTCATTTCCTTCTCCTTTATTTTCCTGTCTTCATTCTCTTTCACACAGTTAGATACACATATTCTAAACTAACAAACATATTTGTCATTCCTGCATGTTGGGATGCAGGGGGTGGGGAGGTTTGGCCCCTTGACCCGAAAGCCCCTTCTTAATTATTCACATGTGAAGCAGGCTGGTGCTAAATGACTGACACATGTGGGAAGGCTGTAGGGTAAACTCCCCCCAGGGCAGCTATCTTCCAGAAAGGAAGGCCCTGTCTTCTTTAAGCAGCCATAATGGCCACATCTTCTGGGTTTGTCCTGTGCTTTCCCAGGTCTCTCTGGGCTCTTGAATGGGACCTGGCCATCCTTACTGTTCCTGCTCCCATCCTCACTGGCCTGGACAGAGAGGCCTGGCAGCTTCTCCTGAGATACCCACAAGCAGCTTGAAGGTCAACAGAGGCAACAAACAATGCAATAGCAAAAACAAAAGAGTGATGACAGAGATGGATGGGAGTAAAGCTAAGGAAGAGTTTTCCCAGGGCTGGTTTCTGAGCTGTTCTGGACACTGAACAAATGTGTTCAGATGTTTGCCCGAGGTAGTGCTGGGCTGGATTCAGAGCTGCTGGCTGGGAGGACTCCAGCCCTAGGGCTTCCTCCCTGGCTGCGCATTCTGGCATCAGGATGCTCAATACTTGGGTGCTGCAGCTGACTGGGCTTCTGGGGTACTGCCTAGGCCCCTTGCACAGTCCCCCAACCCTCTTCCTGCCTTTTTGAGTCAAGCAAGTTCAGGGGCTGCTTGTTTAGGCTCACAGGAGCCTCTCTGCTTCTTGCCCACTCAGTATATAGGGCACCAACACCGAATATCGTCTATGAAGCTCTTCCATGTGCCTCATGTAGGACAGACCCTGTGCTAGGGGCTGTGTCTTCTTTCACCCTTGTTGCACCCTGATATGAGTGCTGTCGTGATGTGGGGACTAATGTCATTTACAGATGAGGACACTGAAGCTTCCAGAATGTAAGCCCCATGCTCAAATTTATACTCTTGGCACATGGCGGAGTTAGGAATGAAATCCAGATTTGTCTAATCTCAAGGTTGTTTGTTCTACCTTCTCCTGCTGATGCATACAATAAGGGTGAGATGTGATATCAATGTTTGTTTCTTCCAAGTAACTTCCAAAGCAGCTTCCAAGTTGGCTGGAGGAAAGGACTACAGGGGCTCCACAATTTACTGCTTCTCCGGGAAGCGCCATGACCCCTCCGGGTCTTCTGGAAGGAACTCATGCATTGCATAGGAAAGATGGTGAGATCTTTCATACAGGATTTGTGGGGGGGGGCTGGTTCTGGGGAACTGGAATGGGGAGATGTCAGGTTCAGAGAGACATCTGTGAATGGTAAAGGCTACGCCTGACTGGAAGGAAACAGGGAAGTGGTGGAAAGATGTTTGGGGGTCACTTATGCCTTGAGGAATCCCTCCACTCACACCAACCAGGCATCTTTCACTTATGAAAAAGTCTCTGCACATTCCCCTGCACCCCCCTCCACAAGTACCCCTCTGAGCACCAAGTTCTAGGATCCCTCCCAATACAAACAGAGCTTGAGGACCATCTCATCCAGAACGGGGCTGTTTTATAGTCTAACTACTTTCCCTCTAGGTGTCTTTAAAAAACGTGGGTTGGGGGGACCCTTTTTATGCTGGAGGAGGGGAGAGAAGATAATCCAAGAGAAGGTTTAGCACCCATACTCTTCCACCGGGCTCCCACTGATCCTGCAGCCCAGTCCCCGCTGCGGCAGTTTATGTTCCCAGGCTCATGCTCAATGAGGACCCTGTCCACTGTCCATAGGGTGTGCCTGGGGAAGGGAGTCTGCACTCGGGTGACTGGACACTGGTGCCCCGGGCCCATCTGCCAAGATGGCCCTCCTCATGTATGCCCATCCTGATCCTTGTCCTGGGAGTGGAGGTGGTGATTCAGCTCCTTGCCAGACCAAGTTCTGGCTCTTCTTGCACCGGGCCTGGGCAGCTCCTGGCTCCAGCCTGGATCTGGGCTGTGTGAAATTAGACTTCCCTGACCCAAGACTCCTGGCCTCAGATGGGTCAGATAACCCTCCTGCAGTCTGAAAACTTTCCAGCTCATAGCTCTTGGAATTCTTGTCTTTCCTAAGGCCTCTTTCTCCTATGCCACTTGGCGTCCCTGAAACATGATGGCGTGGCTGGTGAAAACAGGCTCCCTATCCTTCCCCTTTGTGAATACTGCTGTGTACATGTACGAGACTCCACCTGCTCCCTCCTTCCAGAAAGGGAAGACTATCAGTCAGGATAGGATAGGTGATGCCAGAGTAACAAACCTCAAATCTTTGTGGTTTTGTTTTAAAGCAATGGAGATGTATTTCTCACTCATGCTCCATTGTCCATTGTGGGTTGTCTAGGGGCCTATCCATGGCATCCTTAGGTAGGATCCAGGCTGACAGAGTAACCTTTCTGGAACTGGGCTGGTTGCTGTGATGGGGGGCAAGAACTCTGGAGGACTTTATACCAACAGTGAAATGCCCCAGCCTGGAAATGACACACATCACATGGTCCACCAACCACAAGGGGACCAGGCAATATGGTCAGAGAGTAGGAGGGTGGAAATATAAACCACAAGATTTGCAGTGTGGCTAAGCAAGGACACATTTCTGGAAGGGCAGGGAGCTGGGCTTTCGGGTTGGTGGTCAGAAGGTACCTGGGGAGATTTATTTCTCCAATTTTTGCTCCATTCAAAACTCTTGACTTTGGAGTTAGACAGTCCTAATTTAAGTTTGAATGCTGCCATGAGCTGAGGTGTAACTTTGGGCAAATTGCTTAGCGGCTGTAAACCTTTGTTTCCTCATCTATAAAATGGGGGCAATACCATCCAAGATGCCATAGCCAATAAGTGGTAAGGCCAAGATTTCCAGCCTCCTGGGTCTGTGTCCACAGCCAATTCTTTCAAAACTCAGTCTTTGCTGGTAAAATCAAAACCAAAACAAAACACAAACAAAAAAACAAACCTGGGCTTAATCATACCCACATGGCACAAGATGGCAGTGTAACCTCTCCCTTGTCCTACTTGCCCATTCTTCTTCTTCTCCCATCCCAAGCCCCAAATTCTCCCCAGTAGTGCTGGGTGCTCAGGCGTCTCCCTCCAACCCTCAGCTTCAGACTGGCTGGAGGGCAGAACTTGTTCTCAGCTCCTCTGTGGTCATTTGCTAAGTACGCATGGTTGATCCGCTTCAGACACGCTCAGCCCAGGTTCTCACCTGTTCCTGCCTCTCATTGCACCTGGAGTGGCCCTGGCACGCACCAGGGACCCTGAATCCCAGCCTTCCTCAGCCCCAGGGAGGACAAGTCCCCGTTGTGGAAAGGAGGAAAGGATTACAGAATTACTCTAAACAAGGCAAAACAAAGCCATTTATCTTGGGGCATTAGTCACTGAGCTGCTGACGCAGGGAAACAGGCTGTGCTCTTGGCAATCACTATTTACATTAAAACAGGATGATTTGTGGAGATGGAGGCCCAGAGACCCTTCCAGACTTCCCCACCCATCTGTCTGTCCCTGCAAGTGCCAGAGCTGGGGTTGTGGCTTTTCCTTGGGGGGAGAGGAGCTGGCCTTGGCCTGGGCATAGCAGGTGCTCAAAATTGCAGCCCTGTTCCCTTCTAGGTACACATTAGCTGTGGGACTGCCAGAGGGGCTTTAGCCTCTCAGACTCATGCTCACTGGGGTCAGTGTCAACATCACATTTTATAGGCAGTCTTTTTGTCTTGGCCGTAACTGTTTAGTATTTGGAAGCATGCTCTTTCAATCCCCAAATTTTCCTGTACTGTATTCCAAATGGAGATGACACTAACAATGAAGACTGTACGTATAGCTCTTCTATCTCTCTCTACACATACACACACACACTCACACACACATTCACATGATTATTCCATATAGGGATGAAAATTGCATTGCCGAGAGCTAATGTTCTGTCCTTCAGCTTAGATAATATAGAATAAATAAATCAGGAGAAAGGAAACTTGAGAGTTGGAGGCCTGCCATTTTCTCCAAGTCTTCCTTTTCAAGGTGACACGTTATTGGGTTTGAAGCCGATCGTAGGTTACCCTCACACCCATATTCATGTACAGGACAGGTACTTTCACAGTCTGGGTCCATCCTGGTCCATGTGTAGGACAGGTGCTCTTGGTTACAGTGTCCTTCATGCCCACTCTCTACTTGCATGGCAGGTAGAGCATGTGACCTGGCCTGCACCAATGAGAGAATCATATTCTCCTGGTCTCAGTGATTGGTTCAAGGGTGGATATTTGACTCAGTCACAGTCAATGGGCTTCAAGAAAACATTTGTTATATGTTTTAGAGAGTGAAGCCCCAGGAAGAAATGAAGGGGGTGTGAAGGTGGGGTTGTTATTGGTACTAGATTTCTTTTTCTGGGCCGCGTGGTGTCAGGAGGTCTGGCATTGCTGCCTGGAGGGGAAAGCTGGGAGGTGCTGGGGGGCCACCTTGTGGACCTGAGGATAAAGCAAAGACACAGAGAGAAACTGAGTCTCTGGTGACGTCTTTTAAGCTGCTGGCTCACTCTGCTGAATTTGGGTTGAAAGTGAATACCTTCTCTTTGTTAAGCCAGTCCGAGGTGGTTTTTGTGTCACATATGGCCACACGAGCCTTGACTAGCGCAATGGGTAAGTGTGATCAGGTCACAGAAATCCTTGAAGTCTGGCCTCTGAGACCCTGCATAGGCTGTCCCACTACTGAGAACACCGCTGTTGCGTAAGGGAGTGCTAGTCCTCTTCCTGTACCCTGTTAATGCACCACCTGCCCCCTTCCAGGCGTTCTGTGACTCAGGGACACACACTGCACCTTGGGCGTGCTCTGGGCTGCAGGACAGCTCTGCTGCACTAATTGGTCACATCCATCTTCTCTACCAGAAGACAGACCTGTCCTTGCCTCCAGCTTCCGTGGCTGCTGGCACGAAGTAGTTGGACACTCAATAAATGATGGTTTTCCTGAGTCACTACCTTGGTGGGGAGGGAGAACTGGTCGCGGGGGGGGGGTGTGGGGGATGAGGCAGACTTCAGGGGAGGAGTGTAAAAGTCCACATGAGAAGTTGTGAAGGCCTGGACTGGGTGACAGAGCTAAGAAAAACAGGGAAAAAGAGTGGAATTGCTTTTAAAAACGAGGAAAAACCCTGTAAGCTGTAATTGAGAGTGGTCTGTCTGTCCCATGGGACATGTGGTGAGTGGCATGGAAGTCTGAGGACAGAATAACAGAGAACAGCTTCCACTTGGTGTGGGCTGGGGGCAGGGCAATCTCCTGGCCATAGCAAGGAGCTGTGGCAGAGCAGACCAGCCAGGAGTTGCTCCCGTCCCCACGTCCTGTGCTGACCTAGGTCACCCAAAACGATAGGTGGTAAAAAGTAAGCAATCCTGATTGACTTTTAAATGCATTTTTTTAAATGGTTGCTTGACTTTTTGGCTAAGATCAAGTGGAATGCATTTTTATACTTCAAGTAACAGAAGGGTGCCTGGAGTCCTGGATATAACTCCACACTGATAATGAACTTGGGCTGTGTGTGGGAGTCAGTGTGCCCTCCCCACTTCAGATCTCCCCCACTGAGCTGTTCTTTAGGGCTACTGTCACTTTGAGGATACGTGGAACTTTTTCATGTGGCACTACCTTTTCTCTTTGGGCTTCAGATGGCCTGGCCTTCCATCCTGGCTGCTGCCAAGGTGGGTCAAAGGGGAGCCAGGATAGAGTTCTCGGGGGTGAGGGTAGGGGCTGGGGTAGAAACCTGGAGCAGAAGCTTGGGGCTTCCATCTCAGGAGGGAGCAGAAATGAAGTGGGGAAACAGGAGCATGGGCAGAAGGAGGGAGCCACCTGCAGAGATTCCTGAGTGTACTTCAGCTTGCTTACCTCCAGCTGCCAGATCAGGGCCTGCAGACACTGGTTACCAGAAGGGGAAAGGGCTCCCAGGGTCATCCTAGGCCAGTCTTCTCACCCAGGATGTGCTGAACTCACAGGCTGGCACAGCTGCCCATGACCAGTACAGAGGCAGAAGCTGGGGTGGTGGGGTGGGGCCTAGCTGGAATGGATCCTACCTGGAATGGAGCCAAGCCCTAGCCTGACCCCACTCAGCAGTGGCTCCCTGAAACTTTAGGCTTGAAACTTGGTGCCACTCATCTATCGGGCAAATCAAACCAGGCTGGGTCTTCTACCCACTTGGATCCCTTAATTCCTCTCAGATGCATGGCTGAAACTTTGGGCACCTGCACAGCTGCCACGCTGCAGCCCTGTGGCTAAACCCATTCTGTGCGCTCTTAACCTCTGCTCCCAGCTGGCTGGGGCTCCTTGTCTACCCCTCTCTTGGCTGTGCTACTCTTCACCTGGTTCTGAGCCTCTTCTTCCTCTCCCCCTTCCTCACCCCCGACCCTGACTCAGCCCTTTCCACCCACAGGGGCTCTGCTTTGTGCCCAGGGGAAAGACCAGATCTGGGGCACTGTCACCAGCAGGGCCTGTGAGCACTGCTCAGACCCCCAGTGGCTCTCACTTTCTCCAGGTTGGCCTCCAAGGTGTTGGCCTGGAGTCCCCAAGAGCTTTTCCCTTGGATCCAGGAGGAATGGAGTGAAGGGAGGCAGTCCAGGGTGGGCCTATCTCCCCAGCCCCCCCTGCTTACCCCTCCCTTCCTCTTTGCTCAGCTGCATTCATGCATAAGTTCTTATGAAGACATTATTTTGAGGAAGCAAGCATATACAATGGGCTAAAGACAGCTTATTCAGTAAATGGTGGTGGGAAAGTTGGACAGATACATGCAGAAAAATGAAACTAGACCACCTTCTCACACCACACACAAGAAAAAATGGATCAAAGACTTCAATGTTAGACCCAAAACCATAAAACTTCTAGGAGAAAACATAGGCAGCAAAATCTTGGACGTTGCTTGTAGCAATATTTTATCGGATATATCTCCCCAGACAAGGGAAACAAAAGAAAAATAAATAAACAAATGGGACTACATCAAACTAAAAAGTTTTTTGCACAGCAAATGAAGTCATCAACAAAATAAAAAGACAACCCACAGAATGGGAGAACATATTTGCCGATACATTTGATAAGGCGTTAATATCCAAAATTTATAAAGAACTTACAAAACTCGACACCAAAAAAACAAACAACCCAATTAAAAAATGGGCAAAGGACCTGGACAGACATTTCTCCAAAGAGGACACACAGATGGTCAATAGACATATGAAACGATGCTCAATGTCACTAATCATCAGAGAAATGCAAATTAAAACCACAATGGGATATCACCTCACACCTGTCAGAATGGCTGTAATCAATAAATCAACAAAAAACAAGTACTGGTGAGGATGTGGAGAAAAGGAAACCCTAGTGCACTGTTGGTGGGAATGCAGACTGGTGCAGCCCCTGTGGAAAGCAGTATGGAATTACTACAAAAAGTTAAAAATGGATCTGCCTTTTGACCCAGTGATCCTACTTCTAGGAATATATCCAAAGGAACCCAAAACACTAATTCAAAAGACTGAAAGCACACTATGTTCACTGCAGCGTTATTTACAATCACCAAGATATGGAAGCAGCCCAAATGTCCATCAATAGATGAGTGGATAACACAATTATGGAACATTCACACAACAGAATACTACGAGGTCATAAAAAAGAAGAAAATTTTACCCTTTGCAACAGCACAGATGGACCTGGAGAATGTTATGCTAAGTGAAATAAGCCCATCAGAGAAAGAAAAATACCATATGATTTCACTCAGATGTGGAATCTAATGAACACACTGAACTAACAAGGAAAGTGGGGACAGACTCATAGATGGAGAGTAAATGACAGCTGGGGATGGGGAGGTGAGAGGGTGGAGGGATTGAGCAAAAAGGAAAAAGGACTCATGGACATGGACAACAGTGTGGTGATTGCTGGGGTCGGGGGGGAGGTATAAGGGCACTAAAGGGTAATGAAAACAAAGAAAATCCAAAAACGTAAGAAAAAAAAGGCATGATTTCATTTCTTTGGGTATATACCTGGGAGTGGAAATGCTGAATCATACAGTAGGTGTGTTTTTAACTTTGGAACAAAATCACAAATAGTCTCTAAAGTGGTTTGTCCCATTACACCTCCCCTCCAGCAGTGTGGGTGAGTACGAGCTGTTCTACCAACTTGCCAACACTCGGTATTGTTAATCTTCTTAGCCTAGGGCGGAGGTCCTGTGGGTTACGAAAGCAAGGATACAGGGGCAAAGTTGGACTTGAAGGTACAGGTAGAGGGTTTATCAAGAAGAAACAGATTGGATTTGGGAATGCACCCTGTTGTTTGACCTTCACCTCCACTGATTATCAGCCGTTTGACCTTGAGCAAGTATTTGACTTTACCATGCTTCCATTTTCTCCCCTGTAAAATGGAGATATTACATCTATCTTTGTTGAGGCAAATGAGGTAATAAATGTAAACACATTTTCACAGTCCCCGGCATTGGGGCTACCAGCAGTGTACTCAGTGTCTTTGTGTGAATTAGGTGCTCCTCTTTCTGGGATGATTCACCACCGGTGCCAGGGTGCTGGGAGCTGCATTTGGATGCGATTGTTCCCCAGACTTCTTTTATAGGACTTCCCTAGACTTCTAGGCTTTCGGCAGCATACAAACTGCACAATTATTCTCAATGATTCTATTTGGTCCACAAATTCTCAACAAAAAGCACACTGAGCAAATGCAGTTAAAAATAAGAGGTGGGCGTATTTGTCAGTGGGTTCCTGTGTGGGTTCTCTCTCCTCTGCAGCCCTCTCACTCACTCTGGTGACTTTCCTACCCTCCACCACCTGCTCTCGTGAGTCTCTGAGGCTTTGGGGAGCACTCTCTAGGCCACATGCCAGAAAAGAAAACATCTTTGGAGGGTGGTATCTGCACTGAGCTGTAAAGAGCCCTGCTTAACTTCACAGTCTGGTTCTTGGAAATAACCCAGTATCACAGAGATGTGCTTGACACAACAGCATCTAAGGTAACTGAATTTGATCTTCATTTGGGGAGGAGACAGAGAGAAGCACAGAATATTTGGGAATATGGCCACAGTGAGTGGTTTTATAGCAAGAAGATGCTAAGGAGCTAGAGACAAAATCATGGGACTGTTACTCTTTGAAATGTCACTGGGTTTCTGATGTGAGGCCTTAGGTCAGGAAAGCATTTCTTCAGAAGGCCGAGATCCCTCCTGCTCTGCCTGGCCCGAACAAGTGGAAGGTCAGGGCACATTTACCTGAAATGAACTCATGGGAGGCAGTCTCAGCTCCAAACACACAGCTTAGTAGATGAACATCTCAGCTGAACCAGGCCTTTTGATTTACGTGTTTATATCCTCAAAAGCTCTTCCTTACCTGAGGGACTTTTAGCTGGGCTCCTTTAATTATGAGAACAGGACATGTAAACTTTGTTTATGGAGATGCTGGAGTAGACTGAGAGGCAGAGGCCCTCAGAGCCTGGGGGCTGGGCAACCCTGTTAACTACCCAGTAGAGAATTTTGCCTCTGAGTCTTCTGTCCCCCATCTCTCAGCCAGTGTGCACAGTAGGACTCCTTGGGTGAGTGGCACATGAGTCATTTCTGAGACACTGGAGAAGCAGTATCACCTTTCCAAAATTTAATTTACCAGCAACCTCAGAAATTCAACAGTGTGCGTAGGGAGGGCTGCCTGCAGTTTCATGTGCTTCCCCCCCACCACTTCCCCTCAGGGCACCAGATGGGGTAGGGGTTGAAAGGCAGAAGATGTAGTAAGGACCTTCAGCTGGAGAAGATGAGGGACATCAACTTCCTTTTTTTTTTTGGCTATGAAAAATAAATAAAAATGTACTGTTCCTTCACTTTCCAGCATGAGAGAGAGAAGTTAGACTTCAGAGGAACTCTGATCATAGAAGTCAGATACTGTTGAACCCACTTCCTTCCGGTGTTTCAGGACTGAACCTTGCCAGGCCCAGAAGAATTGGCCAGATGCAGCTAGGGCACCAAAGAAGAAGGTGACAGCCCAGGGCAAGGGTCTGGGATGAAGGGGGCTCTGTCCTGGGTAGCCCAAATGGGTCCAGCTGCTCCAGATGGGGCTGCACATCCTTAACACCTCAGGTCAGAGTGTGGCTGCTGGTGGGTATGGGCTAGGACCAAGGACTGGGTCCAGGATAGCTAGAGAGGAAAGAGGCAGAAAGGCTGCCTGAGGAGACCTAGGCTAAGGGATGGGTAGGGGTTGGGCTGGGATGCCTCCTCTGCCTCCCCTCTTTGCCCATCCTGGGTAGAACACAGGCTGCTCTGCCAGCTTCATGCTGCCTTTGAAGGTGAAAGTCACCTTCTGCCACTCTCCCGCTCTCTCGACTGCCTGCCTGCCCACTGGGGTGGGGAAGCAAGCGGCATAAATCCTTCCTCATCCCTGCCCCGTGGTGCTTGCCTGCATGACTGCAGGGAGGACGCTCCTGTCGCTATAAATCACCGTCCCTTCCTGCGAGCCGCCTGCCCTTCATCACGGTGCTTTACGGCGCTGACACCGACCAGGATTTAGTGGACTCAGCCAGGCTGAGGCCGCCTCATTGAAATGCCCCCTCCACCCATCTCACCTCCTCCCCTTGGAATTAAGGCCACTCATAAATCCTGAAGATGCCTATTTGCATATCCATCTGCATATATTTGCCCCTTAAACTGCCTGCATTGGAACTCACAGAATCATCCAGCCCTCTGGGACTAAGAGTTTCTGCTGTCCGTACTTTTGCTGGAGAAGGAGAAACTGAGGCCTAGGAGGGAGAGGGCCCTGTCTGTCTGTGGCACAGTAGAAGGCTGGGCCAGAGTGGGGGTTTGGTTCAGGAAGGATTTATCTAGAAGTTGGCCAAGGAGTCAGAAGGTGAATAGGGACAGGGAGCAGATCCAAGTTTCTGGCTCTGGCTAGGCTGCAAGGCCAGGAGCATTGCAAGAGGAGAGGACAGTGGGTGAGCCCTGGGGAGGGGCTGGCACTAGGTGGCCTGTGGATACCTCTCAGGAAGGCTCACAGAAGTGGGAACAGCAGAGAGAGCAAAGGCTGGCTTTTGAGGGAAAGGCCAATTGGTATGGATTCACCAGGAGGCCTCTGTAGAGAAGAGGGGGAGGTTGAGGGAACAGGTGCTGCCTGTGGTGGTAGCCCATGGAGACCTCACAAGGCCAGCTGAGGGTGGAGGCTGGGAACATATGAACCAGGGCCCCTTTGGCTCTTTCTGCCTCAAGCTGTTATCAACCATGATCAGGACCCTGTCTGGACATGAACACTTTGCTGAGGATGGCCAAGGCCTGGTAGAGGCCTGTGATGTAGCCAGATTCTTCTACTCTGCATAAGCCCCCCTGCTCCCACCCCCATCACCAACCCAGCCACTGCTGTGCCTGAGAGTATCACTCATTGGTTCAGGGATGGCTTCTTTGGGTTCCTTTTCATGGGCCCTCTCCAGGGGTGAGTGCTCACTGACGTCCCTCATCATGGTCCCTTCTAGTCAAGGCAGGACCCTAGAGGCAAGGCTGAGATGTTTCTGGGCTCCTAAGGACATGTAGCACCACAGCAGGGCCCCCTTCTATTGAGAAGAAGCACCATACATAGATGGGACCCAGTGCTGCCAGCTAGGTCCAGGGCTAGGAGACCAGTTTAGTAAGTTGTTCTGTCCAGGGAGGTCACCTCTGGTCTGACTCTCTGTCCCCCTGCCACTGGCCTGCTCCCCCATGCCTGCTTCTCTGTCTTTTACCCCTGTGGTGTGTGCTTTATGCACTTCCAATTGACTCATTAAAAAATGCCTTCTGTCAGAGACCTGTGTTGCAACAGTTTGGGGAGGGACAGACTTTGGGCAAAACCTGCTGCTCCTTCTGAGACCCACAGTTCTGACAAGACTGGGGTGGGTTCTTCCTTGAGCCAGGCCAGCCATTACCATAGCCAGGCCTGCTTTCCTCCCCCAGGATGAGACCTAGAGGGTGAACTATGCTTGGCCCCAGACATGGAGTCTTCCCAGTCTCCTTTCACTGCCCCAGTCCCCTTGTCTGTCTCACCCTGCTCCATCCACCATCTGAAGCCTGCATAGAGACTGCAGGGAGTCTGCAAGGAGGCCAGTCCTGCAGTGCTGAGCCCTGATGCAAATGTCTCTGCCCGGAGCTATTTCTGATCCCTCCAGGGCTCTGTCCAGGGTAGTCCAGATGAGGCCCGCTGCCCCAGATGGGGCTGTACGTCCTTAATACCCCAGCTCAGGGTGTGGCTGCTGGTGGGGATGGGCCAGAACCAAGGATGGAAACCAGCATGATCAGAGAGGAAAGAGGCAGAAAGGGGGGAGTGTCCCTGAGTGGGGGCACCACATATGGTTCTGAGAAACAACCCCAGGGAATGATAGGAGAATGTGGGTGGGTGCCCACCCACAGCAAGTCCGGGCTTGTACTATGTGTGCATGGCAAAGGGCCAAAGGTGGCCCTCAGCCAACCTGAATCCCCCTCTCCCTTCTGCAATCTCTTTCCTCACCCTGCCTTTCCTCTTTACAGAGGTCCTGGGGTTATTCTGTTTTCTCTCCTCTCCTGAACTTCCAATAGCCTCCATTGGTTTGGGGAGAGGCAGGCCATTCCCTTCAACCTGCTCCTTCAGGGTAAGCCAGCCCAGATGAAGTTGATAGATGCCAAGGAAGAGGGTGACAAAGATGAGACAAAACTCTGTCTCTGTAGCCTTTTAATAAGAAAGAGCAATATTAAAGGATGGGACTAGCCTCCTGTTAGCCCCAGGGTAGGGGAATAGCCCAGAGGACCTCCCCAGAGCCACTCTGGCGAACATTTGCTGGGATTCTTAGAAAGTGCTGCACAGACTCTGTGGCGGCACAGCAGCGGGCCTGGGCAGGAGGGCCCCCCATCTGGAAGCCTTTAAGGTCTCCCTCCCTCTCTTCTCCAAATAGCTTGTTCCCAGAAAACAGGAGGAGAAGTTACCCAACAACAAGCTGGGGCTTCCTGTGGAGCTGGCAGCCCCCTCCCCTGCCTCTGTCATAGCACACCAGGCCCTCACCCAGGCTCCACAGGCTCTGCACAGCTGGGCCCCCACCAGTGATGCATTGCAGAGTTGGTTCCTGTCATCTTCTCCAGGATCTGGGTGCACAGCTTACCTCCCCCAGGAAGCCCTCCAGGAGCCCCTATCTGCATTCCTGAGACTACTCCACCTCCTTTGTGAACACAAAGACCTAGCCTTTGTGTGTTGCCTCAGTTCTGTCCCAAATGCCTGTTGGTCATTTGCAATTATTCTCTCTTTTCATCTAGTCTGGGCTGAAGGAGTATTTAGGGGTTGGAGAGCGCCCCCCTTCTATTTTACATAATGGAAAATTGAGGCCCAGGGAAGGCAAATGATTTTCCCCAATGAAAAGCTGGAAATAGACCCCAGCACTCTTTCCCAGTCCAGGACTCTGTCACCCTCCCACCATGTCCACTTGATTGTGCCTATCCCCCAGGCTGACAGCACGGGCCCAAAGAGAGCCCCGAGGTCTGGGTTGCTGACTTGATGTGGGGTTTGGTACAGCCGCGGTGTTTGCCTGGGTGCAGCAGCTGGGTAGGTGGGCAGGACTAGATGCTGTAGGTGAAGGGAGGTCTTCAGAGGAAAGAGTTGAGGCCCACCGATGGTGACCCCTCCTCATAGGGCCCTGCTGCCGCTCCTGCACACTGCCCAGCTGATCTGGCTCCTGTCTGATTTCGGGCACCTTGGAATGAAAAATCTCCCACAAAAAGAGGTTTTCAACTTTTAGATAACAGGGTTCAGTTTTAGATGGAGCTCCCATCCCTATACGATGTCACTGTAAACACAGTGGCTGCTGGGTCTCAGCTTCCACGTCTTCAACAGGGGATAAAAGCACCTGGGCTTCAGGAGGAAGATGCAAGTGGGCTTTAAAGGACGGGAGAGAAGAGGTCAGAGAGCCTCCCAGAGCAAAAGGCACGAGCGAAGATTCAGTGGGGTGAGTGGGCACCGACTTTGCGCATATGGAGGGGGCCAGGCTCTGCCACTCTCGCCAGCTTGTGTGACCTGGACCAGTTCTTTAGTTTGCCTGTGCTTCAGCACCTCACCTGTGCAAAGAGGACTATGACAGCACCTATCTGAAATGGGGGAGAAAAAGGGAGTTAATCTGTCAAAGTCTTACAGTAGGGTCTGACACATACTAAGTGCCCTGTGAGAAGCTTATTTATTTATTCATTCACTCATTTAACAACATGGTTTTCTCTGTACCATCCGTTTTAATTCCTTTAAGCAACACAAGACGGCATTTACTCCAGCATGGGACTCCTGAGCACTGGGGTCTACAGGCCTTTTAGGGAGGGAAAGCCTGGGCCTGATACCCTTGGGTCTCCTCACACAAGATGCTCATGGTGTCTGCTAGGACCTCCCTGACACCTGAGTTCTTCCCAGGGTTGTGGGGGAGTTATTTTCTGCCTCTGGGGTCGAGAAGGGTATGGGACAGGGTAAGAGTGCGCACTGGGCTTTGTGAGGGGGCTGTTAGTCCAGCCTGGGTTGCAGCTTCTAACCCCACTGTGTCCACAACCAAAACATGGTCAAGCAGGGGTGAAGAGGAGGCCGCTTCCTCGGGCCACACCAACCTCTCTAGAGAGCAGAAACCCCACAAGTCCTTGACATAGGACAGCCTGAGTAGAAGGGGCTGTGTGGAGAGGGGGTGTGTATGAGCAAAGTTTGCAGCTCCAAGTGAGGAATAAGCAGGAGCAGATGGAACCCAGAGCACAAAGTTCCTGTTTTCACGCAAATGTCTGGGACAATAAAAGTCAGGGGGGCGGCCGGGTGGGGGCTAGGGGTGGAGTTGGAGGAGAACATGGACAGAAACAGGGTGGGGGTGCAAAAGGAAGATGCCAAGTCAGCAGAATTAGCTCTTGTTCAAAGAGTTGCTATTGAGTTGGTTGGGGGTGGCAGTGGCCTTTCCGGCCCTTTGCCCAGGGCCCTTGGCCAACCTGCTAGGACCCTGGCTGGCCCTTGGAGACCAGGGAGGGTTCTGGGCCTGTGCCTCAGAGCATGTCCAGGCAGCAAGTGCTCCTCAGAGTTGATTGCATTTCCTGGACTTTGATGCCCAAGATCAAAGCAGGCCAGGCCCTCCCGGCCTCCTGGCAGATCTTCCCTGGCCCTGGGGTCCAGGCTGTGTGGTCATGGTGACTGGAGAGGGCAGGCCAGCTTGGTACCCACGGAAGGTCCCAAGTGAGCCAGAGAGGCTGAGGTGTGGGCCGTTTCCCATTCTGGGGCTGCCAGGGGCTGTAACTGTGGGTACAGCCCGCATCCGCTGCCTGTGCATGCCTGTGCTTGTCATGCCGCTTCTGTGTCCTCAGACACCCAGAGGCTGGACACAGAGGTCACTAACACTAGGCCATGGGCTGGGGCCCATGTGGCCCAGACCAACAGCAAGAGCCTAGGCTTGCCCGAAGCTTGTGGAGATGGCAGAGGGTTTGTCTCGCTGTAGCAGGAAAGAGCTAGAACATTGGCTGTGCAGACCTACCTTTCATGGGATCCTTGCTGGGAGGGATTCAGAGCTGGCTTAGAGGGTCCACTATTCAGGCCTTCCTATGAAGAATCTTCTAAATCTCTCACTTACCAGCAGGGCTCCATCTGGGGGCATCTTGCACTCCTGACCTGATCTCCCTCAGGGCACTAGCCCAGGGGTCATTCACTGTTTTGGAGGGGGCCACCTCAGGTCCTTCTCTGAGTGTCCAGGGATGCAGATGAGCTCCTCTTGATGCACTACATAGATTTTAATGGTCCCACAATCCTCCTGGAGGCTTCCCTGAACATCTTTGCCTGTGATGCCTTTGGAATGGCTTCAAGTTCAGGTGGTTGCTTCAGCTCAGGACAAATCACTTCTTGTCTGGCTCCTTCCACCCAGGTGTCTTAGCAGCTGGCACTGCCTCAGTTTCCCTTTGGTGGAAGTATGCAAGAGGATGCCAGGAAGAGGGCAGGATGAGGATAAGAGGTGAACAGTGTGGAGGCTCTGAAAGGAAGGCAGGGAAGGCAGAAGCTTCTGCAATCACCTACCTGCAGGTCCTGGGGGAGGGTCCTTGGGCACAGCGATGGCGGTGCTCCTGTGGCCTGTGGCCTGCGTGCTTGCAATGTGGCGCTGGCTCTCTGTGGTGCCCGCCCATGTGGAGAGGATTAGGGCCCGGAAAGACATGTTTTTTCCCCTTCCTTCTTGGAAGGAGGATCAAGGGGACCTGGTGACAGCCCAGAGATTCTGGGCATGTGGACAGCCCTACTTCCCTTCCCGTCCATCTCCCAGGCAGCCTGGGAGATGCACACCATCTGCTGGTGGCCTCGAGCCTCCTCGAGCCCCCAGTCAGCCCTGAAAGGGAGCCGCTGGCTGGGCCTGCCTTTCGGTTCCCGGAATCCTTGCCTGGGAGGGGGACCAAGAGGAACATCGGAGCTTCATGGAAATAAGGTGGTGGGTATTATGCAAAGCGGTTATTGGGTTAAAGGGACCTCAGAAAAGTAGGCCAGGGGCTGCAAAGATGTAGGGGTCCCTCCCACTGTGATTTCCCTGAGTTCCCTTAGATCCAGGAGCCAACACTGACTCAGAGGAAGGAGTTACAGCATGTGTGACCCCAGAAGTTGGGGTTGGGGTTGGGATTGAGACTAGGACTGAGGGTGGCCCTAGGATCCAGCCTTTGTCTGTGTTTGTGTGTGATGGGTGTGTGTGGGTAATTCTTAAACCCAAATGCACACACACACATACATGTAGACACTTCCAGGAAGACAGTATCTGGCATAGTGCTTGCATATAGTAGGTGCTCAATAAATATTTGACAAATGTATGATGAATTAGTGGATAGACATGCCTGACAGTTCTAGCCTACAGGGCTTTTGTTTGTCTATCCTCAGGGCCTTATTTTCTGAGGCTCTTCCATTCCTAATTCCTGTCTGGAGGCATTTTGGGGGCTATCTGATGGGTGGTAACTTCTCACTCACTGGTTGTTCTCTATTTCTCAGCATGGAATTAAACTGTGGCTTCCTGGGGTGGGAGCTCTGAGCTCACCCACATGAAGTTCCTATATCCTGGACTTGGTCTTCAGCCCCTTCCCGCCACTGGTTTCTTGGGACATCTGTGAAACCTCGTAAAGTGCAGGGATGGGAAACTACTGTTTCAGTCTGAGCCGTGCCCCTGTGAGCAGGAAGGTGACATGGGGGCAACACTGAAGTGACTAGGAAAGGTCTGGGGCTCAGGGACCAGGCAGAATCAGGACCAGAAGAGGAATTTCTAACCTGGGAACATGTGTGAGGCCAGGCAACTCCCCATCTCCCAAGCCCTTGCTCTCCCCTACTCGGTGTGATGTGTGTGTGAGTGTGCTGAACATGTCTGAGAATGAAATTAAAATATTTAACTCTGGTTTGCACAGGGATAGATCAGTCAGAATGGACACCAGGCAGAAGCAGGTATAGGCCAGCCCTGTAGTGACCTTTGCCCCTGCCTTCCCCTCCACTCCCCTCCCCTCCCCCCCTCCCTTCTTCTCCCTCTTGGATACTGCAGATTGGATGGTACCACTGCTCTACTGCGGTTGCCTTTCTACTGCCGTGCCTATCACTAATGGACTAGAAACTTCCAGGCTGGCCCCAGTTAGACCTTGTGGGGTGGGCTGTGTCTCCTCCTTCTCCTATGAGCCTCAGCATAGGTGGACATGACAGGACTGGGCGTGTGTGCAAAGAGGGGATGAAGACCTTGGTCGCTGGCCAACAGTGGGGTTTGGAGGATGCTGAACTTGATTTTCGTGTATTTATATTTTTCCAAAAGGAGCCCTCATTGGAAGTGACTCAGTGTGGCAAAGCCACTGTGTCACACACCCAACAGGATTCTGAATGGTTCCTACTCCTAAGCCATGTACCTAAGCAGCAGGATGGGTAAGGAAGTGGCTGAGACCTGACCCATGACAGGATCTTATGCCTGGCACCTCCGGCTGACCCTCACTGAGACTTTCTGGGTGAATGTATGTACACATACGTGTTCTTCTGTATGCACACGAGTCAAACTGTGTGGGCAAGCATGCATATGTATATACATGTGATGTGAGTGAGTGTGGGGATAGCACTGCATGTGCCACTGTGCATGTGGACATGTGTGCATATGAGTCTATGTGGGATTGTGTGCCTGTGTGTGCACACTCACAAACGGACTCCTGGCTGGGAAACCCAAATCCCCCTCTCCCAAGCCTCAACCTCTGCTCCCTGGGGCCCTGATAGAGGAGAACAGAGAGTCCCCAAATCCTCGATCTGGGACAGCGGCTTCTGTCAGATTTCTGCCTCCTCCCCCTTCTTTCTTGACACAAATAGCCTGTAGAACAAAGGGAGTTGGGACTTGGATTATTTATACAGTCAACATTAAGCAACTTGTGGTCTATTTAAATTCTTCTTTATTAAGCAGGGAAATTCCATGGCAGACACTCAGGCAGTAAGGAAACCTCCAACACGGCAGCTCCCAGCTCCTGCCATTGCCCTGTGGTTCCTCATCTCCTCTCTGCTCCCCGCCCTCTGACCCCGGCTTCTTCCACGTGAACTCCCCGAGGCCTGCCCCACCCCCTCTTCCCCAAACATGCCTTCCTGATTCCTCCCTCCATCCCTCCCAGTCCTTCCACCTTCATTTCTCAGATCTCCACCTCAGACCCCTGCCTCACTCCTTCCATGTTTGACCCGGGAGTGGTGCTGGACACCAAGGCTTATACTTCTGAGTCTGCAGGCACAGCATGCGGTGATGGAGAAGGAAAGTGAGGCTTGTGAGAAGATTGGGGAGGGCCAGGTTGTGGCCAGCCTGGTGCATTTCATCAATGGCCCCAAGGGGCTCAAGGACTTCTGCCCCCTGTGGGTGCCTCTATCAGACAGTTTGAGTGGAGGAAAATAAGGCTCCTACCAATGAGAAAAGCCACTAGGGAATTCAAACCAGTGACAACCTGAGACAAGCTGGAGGACCTGATCTTTATCCTGAAGATGGGAGCCTGACTCTGTTACACCTGGGTCAACACTCTTCTATGACACCTGAGTGCCCCATGACCTGGGGCAGCAGCACAGTATTTGTCTGGGTCTGAATGAGGGATGTGTGAAGTGTGAGGTCAAGGGCAGTGAGGCCCCTGGTCTCAGAGGTAGGGATGAAGGACAGTGGGGCAGGGGAGTAGGAAGTCCCTGAGGCAGCAGAGCTGGGAGGTGGGCAGGCCTGCCAGGAAGAGGTCTGTGGGCAGCCTGGTCCCCAGGTAGCTGGAGCCACATTAGCTATGTTCTTCAAGAGTTGTCCTATGGGACTCCAGAGCAGAGAACTGGAACCCAGCTCTGGAAGATTCAGGGAGGTGGATTCTGGCCACGAAAAGCAGGGAAGCTCTTTTGCTCCATCAGAGCCGTCAAGAAGTGGTGTCTGGATGCCTTCAACGGTGAGTGTTTACACCCCTGGAAGAGTTTCAACAGAAGCTGGTAATGCCCAGAGGGGCTCCTGGCATGGGTGCCACTGGGCCAGGCCTTTTAAATTTTCATCATCTGGCTTGGGTGATTGCATATGGAGCCAGGTGGAGCTTGGGACAGAGAAGAGGCTGAGGGTGGAGGAGTTCAGGGACTGCCAAGTCCCTTTGGAGGGGACAGCCTCTGCCCTGGGTATCTGCAGAACCTGGCCTCTTCTGCCCTGCAGAGGGCTCTGCATCTTCCTTCTCTGTAGTTCTGAGGGCCTGCCCAGAGGCAGACAGAGCTGAGAACAGAAGGAAAGCTTGGAAAGCAAAGGGAGGGGAGAATGAGAAGCAGTGGAGCACCCTGGGCTCCTGGAGGTACCCAGTTGGCAGTTCTTGCCTCCCTTTCCCAGGCAGGTGCCCCTCTCCCAGCCCCCAGCTCCCTGAGGCTGACCTACCACTGGACTTACCTCAAGTGAAATCTCCTCTTTCCTTGTTTCTTTCTCCATCTAGACTGTGAGCCTCCTGGGAACAGAGTGCTAACATTCAGCTTGTAACCAGTGCCTGGCAGACAGGTAACAGTAGGAGCTTAATGAATGTTTGATGAACTCTACGAAATGGCCCTTTCAGGGGTCCTGGCCTGTCCCATCCTTCACTTTTCTCCCCATAGCCTCAACTTGGAATCCCTTCTGTTTCCTACCTTTCCCAGGGGGTAGAGCCTGTGCCAGATGCAGAGGGAACCCTCTGAGGACTGAAAGGCTCTCACAGAACTTCTCCTGAGGGCAGGCTGTGCTGGGTGAAGGGGCACAGTCTCCAAGCATTTGAGGGCAGTTGTCATCTGGGAGGGGGACCCCAGGTGTAAAGGTCACCACACACCATTCTCTAGAGGCTGGGCCAAGGCTTTAGCTGTTGTTGAAGCTTAAGTTGGGGTGATGGTTGAGCAATGCATACCCCCCCCACCCCTAGGCCGTCCTGGCAGAGGTGGAGAAGCAGTCCCTTCATGATTGCAGTGTGGCAACCTCTGCGCAAACAGCAGCCGAAGAGGGTGGGGAGACAGACCTAGACCTTGCTGCCAATTATCACCTCTCTGTCGGCCCTGCCCTCCGGGCCTGTCCCTGCTGCCACCTCTGGGCCTATGTTTCTGATTAGCCAGCCCCAGCTGCGCAGCATTAGTTACATTTTTCCAGGATGAATCTTGGTTGTGACTTCCTGCCATGGTCCTGAACCAGCTGCTTGCCTTTGCCGCCTGCTTCTCTTCCCAGTCCCCTGGTCTGCCCCAAATGCCTTCTTGGAGGGGACAGTGAAGCTGCCTTGGTCTCAGGGGTCTGTCTTCTGGGGTGAGGGGTGTCCCTCAGCCTGCCTGCACCCATTCAGCTTCTCAGATATGTGCCCTTAAGGTGATAGGGCCCCAGCCCTTAGCACACACATCCACTGGGCAAGAGCAGAGTAGGTCAAGGCCAGGGAAGTGTTTGGGCAGGGATGAGGGAGTAGCTCAAGGAAGACTCTGTAGGAGGAGACCATCACCTTCTGGATTTCTGGGCTCTGTCCTCTGCTCAGCCACAGTACTGACTTTAATGGAGCCACAGTCCCCAAATGAAGCCTTGAGCTGCAGCCTCCTTCCTTCTCAGTGAAGACACCAACTTGAGATACTCTGCATCCATTGAGAGGTAGTGAGCTCCCTGTCCTGCAGGTATGCAAGTGTGAGCTCGAGAATAAAATCTTTTAGGTTCACAGTGGCCCTTAGAGCTCATGTGATCTCAACATACCCATGTAAGGGGGCAGGGCAGGGGTGATCCTTACAATTGTCAGAGGAGGCAACTGAAGCTGGAGGGTGAGTCCTGGAGCCCCGGCTAGAACCCAGATGTGAGGTCCACTTAGTTCAGTGTGTATTTGATCAATAGCCTCCTCTCTGAACCCAGTCAGGTTCTGCAAGACTCTAAGCCCAGAGCACAGGTTTGCAGCTGACTCCTCCTTTCCCATCTCTCCCAGCCTCCCTGCCAACACCCACAAACAGTCTGAGCCCCCTATTCCAGACAAGCTGATTCTAACTGTACCTTTTTGCCCCAATTGTCTGCCCCCAGCCATAGCCTTTGGTCTCTGCCAGAGTCTGTGACCTGGGACAGGTCTCTGGAAAGCAGAGCCCTAAGAGGAGGCCATCAGCACCCTAAAAAAAGGTCCATGGAAGGCAGCTTGCTTCCACATCCCCAGTACCAGGTTGGGCCTCACACACAGTGCCACTCAGGTTAGAGTGTGGGCCAAGCAGCTGGGAGAAATTAACAGAGAGTGGCATGAGTTGGCTGTGGGGACCCCTGGGAGTCAGGGGGACTTATTCACTTCAGGAAGGAGGCAGAGGCTGGAGAAAGGTGGTATGAGCTCTCCCTAGGGAGCGAAGGCCTAGGTTCCCTGAAAAGCTGGCTCTTGAAAACGCTACCCAGAGAAGTGCTGGTGGCAGCACGAGGGGCCACACAGCCAGGGTGGGATAATGTTGTGTTGGGGCTCTGGGGTCAGGGCCATTGAGAGGGGATCAGACTCCCTGCCCAATGTGGAGATGGGATTGGGCAGGGGACAGAGACCCTGCCCTGAGGAAGCCTTGGTCCCAACTGGAGACATGCTGCCTCTGCCCTCAGGCCCTTCTTCTGCTTATGGTCATCACCCCCAGGTCTCCTTTGCCCTGGAGCTAATGGTTTTATTCCTTCAATTTGGACATTTCAGGCAAATGTGGGCTGTCTCTTTAAGGAATTGCCAACAGTTACATTTGGCTAGATTGAGATTATGAATGAAATTTGTGTTTGTCTCTCACAGTCTTGGTTGGTTTTAGCCTTCAGCCCCTGGATGACTGGTGGCCAAGTGCTGTGTTTGTGGATCAGCTAATGGGAACTCAAGTGTTGGTTCTCCTGGGCCATGTGCATAGGATCTTGGAGCTCGGTGGACCCATGTCAAACTTTCACATGAGAAAGAAGTTTCCCTGTTGCAGGACAACACCTTCCGCCTCTATCACATACCTGTGGAGAGAGGGGACTCACTATCTGCTGCTTCACTCTAGGTCTGTCATCTTCTCTAGGGCTACAGGCCAGGCTAGGGGGCCCTCCTTCAGAGGTAGCTGTGGCAGGGTGCCCCTGAGCCCCCTGGTGGTCATTGTGAAGGTGTGCTACTCTCCCCAGGGGTTCTCTTGCAGCTCTCATCCCTTGTGCTGGTCCTGTGGCTGGCTAAGGCCCTTGAGTTAGATTTCCTTGCCACCCACCAGGCATAAGGTCAAAGGTCTTTGCCAAGGCCCATCACTTTCTCCTCCAAGTGATCTACTTTGTGCACCTCTTCCTGAGCATCCTCACCCCACTGTGTCAAGTTCTGGCACACATAAAACCAGGCTGCACAGAGCTCAGAGTGGACCTGAGATTCCTTGCACTGAAAGGCACCCACCTTCTAAGAGAGGTGGCCCAGGCCTCACTGCAGGGAAGAAGGGACCATAGACTGGAGAAGGAGGGATGGCAAGAAAGCAAGGCAATGTCATTCTCACCTGCCATGAGGCTGAGGCCCCTTCCACCACCTGACCATGTAGCTCAGCTTCGGAGCAAACTTGCCCTGGGCTGGCGTCATTGTCTGTTCAAAGGAGTGGAGGCCTTTATCACACCCGAGAGACCAGGGGAAGGAGAATAATGCCCCTAATGTCCTGGCTGGGAACACGGCTACCTACCTGCAGCCCAGTGATAGGGGCTCTGAAGGACACCTCTCTATCTTCCCCATTACCAGCCATACCACCATGCCACATGGCCATCTTTACAACTGAAGCCTCTTAAAGCCATATCTTGGTAGGAGGAACAGGAGGCAGCTCTACCAGGCAGTAGAATATTTGGGGATAATGTGAGGGTCCAGTGGGGCTCTAGTCATTGACTGGGCCAATTGTAGGAGACCAGAGGACTCCTGCCCGGAATATGAAGCTGTCCCAGCTCCCTTGGGCCTGGGACCCCAAGAATGGCCTTGAGAACCTCCTCACATCCTGTGTTCTGTTTCACCATAGACGACAGGCAGTGTGGGTTTGTCTCATAGCCCTTGCATAGACTAACTCCATGTCAATTCAGTTTGGGCTTTTCACCCTTTAAGGGCACCACAGCAGGAAGTCGGAGGCCTGTCCAATTCCTTTATACAGCCTGAGCTGAAAGCCACGCCTACAAGTCTTTCCTGCAGCCCTTGGGGTTTCCTCTTTAGTCCTCCAGCAAAAAAACCGTTCCAATAAAAACCTCCATAGCTCCCCCAAGAACTTACCATAATTTATAGGCACAAGGCAGCTCAAATCCATGCAGAGAAAAGTAACATTCCTCCGCAGGAAGTAACTCAGCCAGCTGAGAGAGAGAGCGGACAGATTGATTCTGCTAAAAGATACATCCGTTTAAAAAAACGGACTGGGAAAAGACAATGGGAAAGCAGGAAGTGAGTCGCTGTCACCCTCCCAGCGGTTCAGTCTAAGGGGGACCAGTCTCCAAGGGCAGAGGCTGCCTTAGGGCAAAGGATGACTACTGGGTTTTGTTTGCCCAAATAGTGGTTTTCCCAGAACAAAAGGATATTTTTTTCTCAAAGGTGAATTGAAGCCACTTCCTTCAGAGAAGACCCGTGAAATTTGCAACTTTCCGATGAGTTTTTCCAGCATTTATGCCATTATACAATTTAACTTTTACAATATACCAGGAGATTAGGTACGAGCACCCCCATTTTATGGATGAAGCAACTAAGGTTTGGGGAAGTTCCATGGCTTCCACTCTGATGAGGTGACAAAAGGAGGCAGGATGCAGAGCGAGGCCTGCAGCCTCCACAGCCCACACGGGGGTGTGGGAGTGAGGAAGAAGGGGACCCCAGAACTTAGAGGACTTTAAGCCAAGAGAAACCGCCAAGTAGGGTGGTGCCGGGATGGGAGGGGTTAAGTGCCATATTGTGGAGGCAGTCATTTCAACACCACCCCTCCCCCTTTTTTCTCTTCTTTTTCCACTGAGTTGACCTTTAAATTATGGCATCAGCTGCCGTGCCAGACACGCTGCGATTTCCCCTTACTCCATCTGCCTCGCCTTCCTACTGGTGTAGTCTCTCCACTTGCTGCTTTCCCCCTCTCCTTCCTGCTCACTCCTTCCCTCTCCTCTCTGCCTCCCTCGGGGTCCCATTCACAAAATCTCAGCAGCACAGGAGGCCCTGCTGCAGGTAGGCATTGCTGGCGCCCCCATCGGTCTGCTGTCCTGCTCTGGGACCCTGCAGTCAGGGGAACCGCCTCTGCCCGGGCCCACTCCTGCCTCCCCGGCTCTGCCTGCAAACCTCCGCACCAGCCCCTCCCTACTGCTGCCCCATCCGGCTCTTTCTGCTCCCCCATCTGCCCCAGCTCACCCCTCCCAAAAGCCTCATATAGGGATGTACCCCCTCTGCTTAATGTTCATTTGCATTTGGCCCAAGGCCTAAACGATATATATATTGTTTTGCTATGACTGTAGAATATAGCAGACATTAAATCTTATCGGTTTAATTTTCTTCCAGATAATAGTACAGCCTTTGATTTTTTTTTTTCAAACTATGGAAAAAGTGTCAAAGAAAAGTGGAACATTAATCAAGGGACTTTGATGAAAGGAATGAAAGTGTTTTCCTAAGAGCCCAACATGTGGTGCAGCTGCTGGGGGATATTTAAATGACATTTTTCATATGTTGCTGTAAAAAAATCTCTTTGAGTCGATTCTGGAAATATATTCCAATTTGCTACAATGCCAGTGGTTTTAAAATTATTTAGAAATAAAATGTGTTTATGATTTCTGCTCTACTTTGTATATTTGTCTGCTGTGGGACTCGTTCCTTTGAGGAGGGCCTAGCCTGTCTCTCCCAGAAGCTGTGGGGCTTTTTAGGACAGAAACATTCAGACTGGGGGGCCCTCAAAGGTGGGAACCGTGTTGTCTTCCTCTGTGGCCTTTGGCCCAGCACATCATGTTGTCCCAGAGGTTGAAAGTGTGACAGGAGGGATTTAGGCGAGGAAGAAAAAGAAGGTGATGGGAAATGGCCTTGTGATTAGGAAGGTCTGGGGAAGCCTTTATAAAAGGTGTGATTTCTCCTGAAAATGAGGAAGAAATGAACTCATTCGAATCCTAAGGCCCCTCCCAGGCTTGAATACCTGAGCAAGAGAAATCTGGAGGCCAGAAATGCTAGGTCTCCGCCTCTCCTGTGTGAGGCTCATCACTGCAGCCAAGAGAGTCCCGTGTGCTTGGGCTGAGTGAGACCTGAGTGTTACCCTCCTTTTTGGAGCATCCTCAGGACAGTGCCCCCTCCCATTCTGCAGGGACCCCTTCTTTAGATCCTTTAGAGCTAAGTTCCTGCCTTCTGAAGGACCAACTTCTTCCCTCTTAACTCTGCCGTTCTTGCTAATCCTAATATCTGGGGAAGGAGGGAGCCTTCCCAGAGGCCCTTTTGGAGCATACACACTGAGGCCATTCTGTCCTGGGCTCTCTGACCACAGGGAGCCCAGGGCAGATTAGATTCCAATATGGAGATTTCAAACCCTCTCCAGGGCCAGGAGGGCAAATGGCCTGGAGGTTTAGCATATTTCCCTAAGGCCAGGCTGCCCCTGAGGGATTGGGGAGCTGAACCAAGGTCTGAAGGCTTCTCTGGCCTGGCCCTGGGCCCTGGGCTGTGCCCTGGCAGTTGGTCCTGTCCTCACTGACCAGTGGGGGGCACACTGTCCCTAGTTTTCCTGTCTCCACTATAGTTGTCATTTGAACCTGAGGGAATATGCAGAAGTTCTGGTGACTCACCTCCTCCAGGGGCTTCCTGGAGGGTAGGGGGTGGGGGGGTGGATGGAGGCCCTCTCCTTCACAGTCTCTCCAGGACCATCTCCAGACTCCCAGCTGCTCACTGCTCCAGTACTGGCCTTTGGCTTTTCCCCCTGTCCTCAGAGGCTCTTACTCAGATAAAACATTTTATGGGGTACATGTGGTCTGGGGGAGGGAAGACACCTGCCTAGGCACACTGCTAAGATGAGTGTTGCTGAATTTCTTTGACCCTGAGCTGAAGTACAAACTCAGCCTTACCTTCTTTCACATCTGCCTGCCTGTCTTCTATTCTCATGGCCCCCTCTTCCTAAGTCATGCCACTCAGTGTTACACTATCCCCTGAGTGTCCGGCCCAGTCCTAACTCTGTTTCTTGGCCCCAGTGAAACACCCTCTTGTAAGCCCAGCTGAGGTCCTACCTTCCCCCTAGAGCCTTCACTGTCCGGCTCCAGAGAACTTACCCACTGAAGTTGTGGGGGAGCAAGTCGAGGTCTGCCTAGCTGTTACCTATCTGTGTTGTTTTTGCTTTAAATCCTTGTTGGATTTGTGAGTCCCTGAGGCAGGATGGTGGGGCCCTGCCTTTGTCTTCCTATTACACTGCTTGGTGCAGGTGAGGCTGGGACACAATGCTTCTGGCAGGTTTGGAGCAGCCTAGTAGAGAAAGCTCACAGTCCATGTGGAGCCTGGGTCCCAGCTGGTTGCTCTAGCTTAGCTGATCGGGATAATCCCATTCTCATGCCTGTGACTAATAATGTAGGAATGAGATATGAGGAAAGTCTGCTGAGGGCTTCTAGGAAATGATTCCTCACTCCTAAGACAGAGACACTGGAAGAAAGTCCTCTGTCTTCCCCTGAGCATCTTCATACCTGATGGGATGCCAGGAGTTTGTGCAGCATCTGAGGGTGATTCTGAGACACAGAGGAGGTAAGATGAGGAGCATCTTAGAAACATGGAAGAGGGGACCTGATGAACCATTTCTCAATAAAAGAGAATCGATTTCTCTCATCATTTAGTCTGTCTGAAGATATGTTATTTACAACCAGAAAGCAGCCTACCTGGCCGGGTGCAAATTGCAGGGATAACACAGAGAAATCCCCGTTGCTGCAGCTGAACAGGACTGCCTGACCCTGAAACTAGAAGTCAGCATCCGTGCTGCCTGTCACTACCAGAAACAAGAATTGAATGTTTATGGCCACTTTATTCAGGTGCCAGCCATCTGAGAAGACAACAGGTTATGTACCCTAAAAACTGTCTTAACATCTCATCCAAGTTGGCCTTTCTCTAAAGAGAAGAAAAGGGTAGGTAAGGGGTTTGGGAAAAAGGTTAATCAGATAAGAGTTGCAGTCCAGCTGCAATTTTCTTAGTATTTCTTTATCTGCTGATCAATACTTCCTTATCTGTGTCATAGATGTTCCCTCCCTGGAACACAATGGTTCAGATACCATCTCGATCACTTGCAGACCCCTGGGACACAAAGGTTGACATGCTGGGTGACCTTCTGGAGTCAGGTAGGTCAGGCAGTTCCTGGAATAACAGCTTTCCACGTGCATTAATCACTTAAACCCATCAACTATAACTACAGCTGAAATCTTTAACTCTTGAGTTCTCCTGTCAATTCCAGAGACTTTCCCTCTGTCCTTTTGACTTTTTTTCTAGAAGAAGAGTTCTGAGCTTTGTTCAAGACCACCTCTGGGTCTAAAGGGGGATGCCAAGCCTACCTCATCAGGCCTTTCTGAGTCCTCTCTAGGATAATGCACACACTAAAGACTCATTGGTTGCTCTTTCTCTTCCCCTTTTCCCTACTGTCTTCCCTGCAGAGGCAGTCTTCAGATAACTTCTTTGCTGCATGCTAAAGGTAGCCATTTGTCTGGAAAGGGACCCAAGGGCTCTGGTGGAGGAATCGCAGTGTCTGCCCTCAATCCCAAACCAATCAGATCCAAGGGGCTTTGCTTTCAACAGGGAAGGAGCATTGCAGAGCTTCACTATATCCTGAGCACTATACTTTATGATTTAATATGCTTGGGAGATGGACCCGAGAACACAAGAGTTTTCCTCCAGAGGTGTTGCATGACCTTAGGGATGGTCTAGCAGTTCATGCCATGCCATGCTAGGGATGGGTCTCAACCCCATACCACACCCCAGCAGTTGCCCTTGAGAATACTGGTGAGAACGTGGCAAGTCTGGCAAAGTACAGGACCCAGCCTCAGCTGTCCAGTGTTAGGTAGAACTCAACATTAACCAGAGCTCCAAAGAGTCAGCTAAACCCCATGTTTCTGCAAAGCCAGAACCAATGAGTGTAGCATGACACATCAGGGATCGAAGTTTTGCTACAAACTGGGGGGCAGAAACAGGCTTGAATAACAGTCAGGAGGGTTTGTGTGAACTGCAAGGAGACCTCCTAAAAAAGTGGTTGGGCCACTATTAGAAATGGGCAACCAATAACATTTTCTCTGCTTCTGTTTTAGACTCAAGTGTCTTTAAAGGCAGGAGAGCTACTCAAGAGACAGGTGGGGAATTGGTGCTGTCAAGTTAGAGGCCAGGGCTAAGTCACCTGTCCCATCTCCAGGCCTGGAGAGGAATGCGCGTCCTCAGTCTCAGTTCTGAAACATCGGGACTAAAGCATCGTATGTCCTTTCTCTGGTTTGCTTGGACTTTTGGGAAACCCAAATGCAAAATAATTGGAGTGGGGTCTTAAATTTCTCTAAATGAAAATATTTTCCCATCTTATAAATAAATGCTTTTGTGGGGTTACTTGTTGACATTTTGTTCTACCTTCCAAACATGTTGAAAATTCCATCATCTAGTTTCATGAACACACAGAGGACAAAAGAAGCTACAATTCCATGTACACAACTCAGTATCTGGCAGGGGAGGCTGAAGGGAGGATGGTGGTGAGTTCTCTGATGAGAGCTGGACACTGGGAAGAAGGAATGAGGAAAGGGGAGGCCAGATAGTGTCTACCTCAGCCTCATGGCTGGCCTCTGTTCTCATGACCAGACAGAATCATGTGGGGCTGGATTTGATGGGGAGCCACATGTTTCCTGTCCTTGGTGAATCCTGACATGATGAGGGAGTCAAAGTCCTGGCCACCAAGGAGCTGCCAAGTGATCTCTGGATTTGGGAAGTTTCATGCTCATTGGTTCTGAGATAAAGCAAAGACACAAATGTGAGATAATAGTTCTAATACTTAGCACAACTAAGACTCTTTGGACTTGCATGAGCACTTGTGGTAGGGCAAAGGAAAGAAAAATTCCTTTTTCTAGGAAGCTGGAACGATAGGGACTTGAGTTCCTGGGCCCCCCCACCCTCACCCCCAGGCTGTGGCCTTCTAGAAGGATACTAGTTTTGGGGGGAAGGGTCGGGGAGGGATGTCCTACCACTCCTATTCTCACTAACACCACAAGAAGATCTCTGTCAATTTAGAGACTTCTGCTAAAAAACATAACCACTTAGCCCCCTCATGTCCTTGGCTTCTTTCTAAGATCCCTGGCTATGAACTCCCTTAAGATGATGTCTTTGTTTGTAGTTCCTAGAAAATAGGCCCTGAGGCAAGGCTTAAGTGCTAATGCTTAATTTGGGAGGTGCAAATCCAGGGAGGCAACAGTGAGTCAAAGTGGAAAGGAAGCAGTAAAGGATAGTGAACAATGCAGGATGATATGCTATCACACCAGCCTTAGCTTCCTGACAAGCTGCCCAGAGACACAGCTGGTCAAGATGTAGGAGCATCCTATCCAGCCAGGCAGGACATCTCTGGACAAGGTATACAGGAAAAGTGTGTCTTAGAATAGTCCATTCGAGGGGCATGGAAAAGAGAAATTTTTCTGAAGTTCTCTTCTGTCTTCTCTTTTTCAAAATTCATCTCAGAGGGAGCTCACTACCCTGAATGTCCTGATTTATCACCCCGTTCCTTCAGGAGCCAACTTGGAAGAAGCATCAACACATAACAAGTGCACTAGGAGCCTGAGACTCTGGCAGGGCAGCTGGTCGACCTCAGATGGCAGAATCGTGCAAGCATGTAAGGAGTTAGTTGACTGTGGTGGAAGCTGAGGAGGAGTAAGTGGCTAAATTCTGAGAAAATCTGAGAAGTTTCATAAGCTATGTCCAGCAGAAATGGAGAGAATCCCTGGAAGAGGGTGGAAAGGAGTCCCTGCAGAAAGTCAGGGAAAGACAGAGAAGATAGAAATCTGGGAGACAAAAGATAAGAGTGGCAAGTTGAAAAGTTCATGGACATTGAAATAGGCCAAGTAGAAGGACTTAGTGACTCTGGGTAGGCAATTTCTTCAGTTCTGGAAGCTACTTCAAGGACATTTTTATGAATAAAAGTCACATTATATTAGAACCCTCTTAGCTAGTGTATGCTCTTAAATGTAAAGAATAGGTCTTCCATTTTTTTCCATGTCCACCTGTGTGATAAATTGTAAAATGGCTGTGAATTCTTCTCCTCCCCAAATTCGTGCCCTTGCAAAATGACAGTGTAGAGTCTCCTGTTTCCCCACCTCTTGAGTCTGTGCTGACCTTAACTCTAGACAATGAGACATTATCAATCAAGATGTAAGGAGAGGTTTGGGAAGCACCCTTATGCATTGGGGCTTGCCCCTTTGCTAAGCTTAGAACCCTGAGAATGAGCCCCAGAAAACCTGCTAGAGGGTGACAGGCCACATGAAGAACTGAGATAACCTGTCAGACGTGAGTGAGGCCATCTTTGTGCATCCAGTTGCCACCAGAACTATCAGCTGACTGTAGATGCATGAGGGAGCCTAGAGGAAATCAGTCAAGCCAGCTCAGACCAGAACTGCCCAGCTGACCCAAGAATCATGTGTTAAATAATTCAGTGTTTGTTGTTTTAAGCCACCCATTTTATGCAGCAAAAGCCAACTAATTCAACCTGAATAACCCATTGTGTTTTGAATTCATTGTGTTTAGCATAGATTTTCAGAATGGAGCTGAATTTCACAGATGTCTTTATAAAGAAGATCAACTCAAGAAAGAAAGAAACTTGAGGTTAGTGCTGCGTGGTGGTGGTAATGGGTGCTGACTCTAGTAATAGTATTGGTGGTTGTGAGATTGTCGGTGATAGTGGTGGTGATGGTGATGATGGCAGTGTGTAATGACGTTTGTGAAGGTGATGATAATGAGATGCTAGTAATGCTTGATGATAACAGTGGTGATGCTATTTGTGAAGGAGATGGTACATGTAATGCTTGTGGTGCTGATGGTAAAAATGATGAGGATGATGATAGAGGAGTTGATGGTGTTTATGAAAGTGATAATGATGGTGGTGATGATTGTGGTGGAGGTGTTAATAATAGAAGTAAAGATAACTGGGATGATTGTGATGGTGGTGGCGATGGAAAAGACTCTGGTAATAGTGATGATGCTGATCACAGTGAAGACAATGGAGAGGATGATAAAGATGGGGGGTTTTGTGAAAATGATGATGTTCATTGGATGGTAACAATGGTAATAATGGAGATGATGGTGATGATCATAGTCATGAAGATGATGGTTTTAATGACAATAAGTTGATGTTGTTAGCTATAGATGTACCCAGATGTAATGGTGAGTTAGCCCGTTGGCCTGGATTTCTCTTTCTCTTTGTAATGCAACACCACAATCTAGCTCCCAAGGGAAGAGGGGTTTTCTGAGCAAATTATTCTGTAAGCTAGGACTATTAGAACCCCTGCCTTCAATTTATTTTTTTTGACAAGAACTGATGAACTGGAGCTACAATAGAAGTGGAAGAATGAGGAGCCTCTGCTGTCAGCATCAGCATCAGCTGCCTTTTCGAAGGCAGAATAAGAGAAAAGGCATGCAGGGCACGCAAAGGGGCTGGTCAGCTGATGGAGAAAAGAGTTGCCGATGTCCCACCTCCTTGAGCCTGAACCACAGGTCTGGGTTTCCAGGAGCTCTGAGAGCATATTCCCTCTGCCCTGGAGAGAGCCTGGCAGCCAGGGAGAGACACAGACAGCAAGAATGTCCACAGCCTCATATGGCCAGACTGGTCACTATGGCAATGGTTGAGAAAGGCTGAAAGGTGCCAAAGGTTCAGGCTTGGTGGAGCTTGGAGTGCTTATCATTTGCCATCTGAGTGGAAGGAACCCACTGTGATTTTGTTGTGCCCCAGGCAACACTGGGAAAATGAGCTGCCTAGTGCGCTGTGAGCCAGAGGATGGGGAGAGAGTGAAATAAAATGCTGATGACAGGTTGCTGGCTTGGGGGGCAGTGTGATCCACAGGGCCATGTGGAGGTCAGATTTGGGGAGGACAGGGCAGGTCAGAGCTGTCCCAGCTGTAATCCAGCTGCTCACTGACCAGTCATCCAAACCTTGCTGAGGACTGGGAATGCTACAATGGTTTTATTTCTCAACGCAGGCCTTTCTGAAGTTGGTTGCATGAAGTCCTGACTTCTATTCTGGGTCCCAGGACCCTACTCTGGGAACGCACACCTATGTTTTCTCTTGGCCAAATAAAACTCTCCTGCCTACTGCTGTCACTAAACATAGAGACATATTTGGGAGCCCAGTGGGATATGCAAGGTCTGGGGTGTCTTGTCCACATTCCATACCCCATCCTCAAACATAATTCTCCGTAAGGCCTATAACAGATGTCAGCAGAAATGGGGAGAGAATAAAAGAGGGAGAGTCACTGATTTGGGAAGAGGGAAGTGGGAAGTGGGAAGTGGCTAGAGCTGTGGAAGGCTCTGAGATGTCTTCAGAACTAGACTAAGAAATAAAACTCTGAGAGAGGTTTCCAGGCCCCGAAGGAGAAGAGGGGACACAACTTTTTGAGTTTCACGAGGCCTTGAGAAAGCTGCAGAATTTCATAACATGGGTCAATGTCTTTAGCTAGTTTGAAAAGTAGCTCATTTCTGTACCTGGGTCTTAATCAGGGCATGTCCTGAAGAAACGCACCTGCCCAAGGGATGAGTTGGAGTTGAAATGTAACCACAGACTCCACTCATCAAGCCCTGTGCTCTGCTGTTGGGCTGCACCCTCCCAGAAGAAGGAGCATCTTCTCCTAATCTCACAAAGGTGCTGTACAGGCTAGTGGGAACTCTGGTCTAAATGCACTTGGAATATCATTTCTACCCAGGTGAGTTCCATCCTGCTGCTCCCATACTGCATGCAGGCTTTAGCCAGTCAGTGAGAAGGGGGAAGATGACAGTATCCTTCAAGCTCTTTCCCACAAAGGCCTGGACTTACTTGAGCCAGCCCAATATCTGTAGCCAGCACAGACAGGGCCCCTTTCTCAAGGTGCTTATTCTAGTCGAGGAAAGAGACAGGATTACATACATGATGTCATGCTACATGAAACATCATGATGTTGAGGGTAATGATGAGAGCATATACCAGGACATTTACTTTACCTGAAGGTCAAGTAAGCTGTCCCTTTCTGGAGAAATGACACTTACACTGAAATGTCAATGATGTGCAAAAGTTGGCAAGAAGCAGAAGTGGGGATGGGGAAAAGTGTTGTGTGCAAGGAAATAGCACATGTGTAGTTGTGAGGGAGGCACGTGGACACTGGCATGTGGCAGGTCCTGAAGAAAGCCCACGTGGCTGTCACAAGTGAGAGGACACAGACTTGACATTAGAAGGGAGGGAAGTCAGGGGCCAGATTATGCAGAAATCTGTATATCATGAGAGATGTGATTTTATCTCTGTTCTGAAGAATCTTCCTGGCTGCTGAGTGGAAGTGAATTGGGAGTGGGACATGGCAGGCTGGTTGATGGTGATGCCATTAGCAAGGCTGTGAAACGGGAGAGGCAAGTGCCTGCTAGAATTCCAGCTCAGAGGGGTCCATGGAATTTTAGGCTCCACTCTGTACACCAAGTGCCAGGCTCTTCCCAGACCTGGGATGGACCAGTTTTCTCCTTGGTCAGACTTCATGTTGGGCTAGGATCCCTGACTCTATAATCATTGTTTGAAAATGGAAAAAGAGACACAAAGTGCCTGGCACATTTTACATTGCAGGATCTCTACTGGTATTTTGGCAAATGAAGGAAACATAGAGAAACACAAGGTGAACTTGGCGAAAATGACAGTGGAGATATCCCATCTTTGTGCAGTTGAATAAACTCCTGTCAAGGTCAAGGAGGTTAGAAATAACAAGGTCAACACAGAGAAGGAAAGAGGAGAAAGATAAAGAAAGCCCAATTAAGAACTAGCCCTGGGCAAAGTTTTCAGAAAGGTCATTGTCTTTGACCCACCCTCACCTCCTTTGGGAGGACCTCCTTTTGTCCCACTGCAGACTCCCAAAGGTCTGCTGCTGCTCTAGCTACCACCCCTCCCAAATTTCCATGTGCCCCAAGGTCCTGGTCTCAGCCAGGGTATAGCAAGAGAGGGAGACCAAGTCTTTGCAGAGGTGCTTGTATTTTTTTAAGTTATTATTATTCAAACAAATCTATCAGGCACATTTTTAGGCAGTTGGGTAATGGGTAAAGAAAGAATTGGAGCAGTAAGTCAAGTATTTGGGACTCTGGCCCACCTCTGGGATCACCTTCCCCAGTGTTCCTGCCACAGGATCCTCAGGTTCCCTACTGTGCCCTCCTCCCAACAAGCTCCAGGGCTTCTTCTCCAGAGTCCATGGTCACCATATGCAGGGGAGGTGGGAGCAGAGGGCATGCAGGTTGTGCTGGCTGTCCACATCAGCCTGGGATTCCTCTTTCAACCCTTCAAGGCCTCTCTGGACCTGTCCCACCAGAGATCCATATACATCCAGACAGACAGGCCATGGAGTACATGGCTTAGTACATGGAGTGTCAGGAGCCCACACAGGCTCCAGGGATGAGATAAGAATTAAAGTGACTTTCATACATAAAAGAGAATTAGAGTGCTGGTGGAAGTCCAGGTGCAGGTCAAGGGACAGATCCACAGAGACCTCAGGAAAGCTGAATGGTAGCAGCATCCTACAAGAGGAGCACAGCTGTAGAAGGGCTAGTATTTTAATAAACCCAGTGGAAGGACAGGGTAAATAATTGAGGACGTGATAAATACTACGCTCCCCTCTACAGCCTTGGCATTGATGGGGCTGCTGTCTTGGGCCTTGAACCTATCCATTAGAATGCATACAGATTCTAGTGACAGAAGAAGCTGAACTATCCCCAGAGGTAACTACTCCCACCAGACTTGTCTATAAGCTTCATATAAGCCAGGGGGCCAGAGAAATGGGCCCAGAGAGCCCTTCCTGGTGGCAGAAGAGTTTCGATGAGGCAGTGGATGGTGGGAGGCCAGCTCCTTCCCACCCAACATGGATTCTAAATGGGGTCTCCAGAGGTCTCAGAAATCTGGTTTCTCAAGTGGCTCACATCCCACGCTTGAGAGTTGGTGGAAGGGACTGGGGTCATTGTGAGAGGACAGTTGGGGTCAAATGAGGACCAGAGTTAGGGATCAATCTGTGTTCAGAGCAGGGCAGTTTGGGGCTTAGGGCCAGCCTGATGGAGTTCAGCGGTGATATCCCTACAATAGGGGCAGCCACTATGTGGGGTTCCAGCTTCATTAGAACTTCTCTAAATTCTCTGTGCCAGTAGGACACTTTTGGGAGCCAGAGAAGGAGAGTGACAGAAACGACACAGACACAGACACGCGAGGAACCTCTGAGTGAGCGGAGGTACTCAGGACCCAGACAGGGAGGCAGAGGATGAGGTGGCCTTGGGATGAGGTGGAAGAAAGGGTCATGGAGATTTTGGGCTGAGATTCCTCTGGACAACTTACAGCCAGAAAGCTTGAGAGGTGATGGGAGGTCAGAGTGGGGTGGGTGGGGAAGGAGTCAGGCTGTTCCTGGGAGCCCAGACCACCTTGGTGGCCTTCTTGTGACTGCCTCTAGAGTTCTGCCTGGAATGCAGCAGGGGAACACAAGGTCCTGGCATTTCCTGGGGTCTGGAGTCCAGGGATGAGAGATAGCAGCTTCATTGTGCTCTGGGGGCTGGCAGCGGGAAGTGGCCTTGGTCTGTGGTCTGAACCCCCTGAGAAGCCAGCAAATGGAAAGGGGCGTTCAGGATGTGGAGAGAGAGGCAGGGTAGTGGAGCTGAGAACGCACTTATGAGGAGGGCTGGAGAAAACTGCTCCCTGGAAATAGTCAATACGTTTTAGAAGCTGTGCCAACCAGGCCTCCTCATCCCTGCAGCCTCCAGGCCAGGGGGATACCTGTCTGAGCACCCACACACCAAGCTGGGAGGGCAGACCCACCAGATGGAGACTCTCGAGCTCCATATTGCTGGTGAGTCTGTAGCCTGAAGGATTGGAGAACCATCCCCAAGGCTATGGTGACAGTGGGCACCCAGGAAGAGAAGAGGTGGCCTGAGGAGTCCACCAGCAGATGAAGAGCTATAGGATGTGGGCTGGTGGAGAGAGGTGGTCCTTTGTGTGACAGACTGATTCATTTTGGAGAGACAGCAAACTGGCGAGGGGCAGGGGAAGCAAGACACAAGTGTCCACCAGAGTGTCTCCTCTTGTCTGTTTCCCATCAATTCATGACTCCATTTTTGTGCCAATCCTTTTAGAGTGGCTTCAGGCCTCTGCATATTCATTCAGTAAACATTGGGTGTCCATTGTGCCAGCACTGCTCAAGGGGCTTGGGAATACATCAGCGAACAAGGGACACCCAAATCCCTGGTCGCATGGGTTCTCATTCCAGGTAGAGGCCAGGTAGTCGGGGGGGTTGTCAGGTGGAGCGTGTTGCAAGTCTGGTTTTTAGACTGAAGACTTGGCAGGAACTGGGCCTCTGGCAGGAGAAACAAGAGCAAGGCCCAGACCTCGGCTTCAAAATGGTGCTAAGAGGATCCTGAGGCAGAGCTTCAGCCTCAGGGAATAGGTTTGGGTGGATCAGGAGTCTCAGGTGCAATCTGAGAGGTGCAATCCCATCTATCAGATTGCAGGCACAAGGTCAAGGCTGCCAGAGGGTGGGTCTGATTCTCCCCATGCTTCTCCTTCCTCAGGCCCACCGAGGGGCGGGAACAGACAGGTGCATGCTGAGCTCCACCTGGCCCTGCCTAGAGCATGGACTGCCCTTTCATCCAAGTGGGCCTCAGCCCTCCTACCCACACAGGGAGAAGTGGGACCAGTTGGCTCTGACAGCCTGATCTCAGGCTGGTGACAGATTCAACATTTTCAGCAGAATATCCCCCCCAAAGGAGCCTTTCTCCTGGCACACTTCACATGCTTTAGTTTGCTTCCTGGGTGCTCTCACAACTGAATTCACATCAACCACCCACTGCAAGTGAGGTGGGGGATCTGGATTTATCTCCGTTTTGCAAATTGGCATATTGAGTCCCTGACCATTCATAGTGAGCCCAGTGTTAGAAAAAGAGCTGCTGGGAGATAGGCTCAGCTGCTCTCCTCGCACGGCTGGGACCCAGGGCAGGGGCCCACAGTGGAGCATACCTAGAACTTCTCAGACACAGAAGGAAAAGGAGAGCAGGAGGGGCCTGAGCCCCATGGTCTCAAGGTTGCAGTAGTGGTTTGGAGGATCCTAAATGCAGAGTTTGGAGGAAGAAGGAGAATGTATAGGAAATCCCACATCTTTTCCTTGCTCTCTTTCCCTGTTCCTGGTAGCTGTGATAAGCTGAGAACCAACCTGGGCCCTGTGGTTCCTGGTGGCCCTGCACCATGGTAGGGAGGTGAAGGTGGAACATGCCATTGGACTCTTGGCCAATGTTCTTGGAACAACAGCAGTGTGGTGCATGTAGCCAATTCTGGCCTGTGAGAGGCCTCCTGGTGTGCTAGAGGGCTAGAACAGCTCTTAACCTTGATTCTTGTCTGCTTGGTCTGTCAGTTACGCTTCTCAGCCCAAGGCTGGTTCCCTACCCTGGCATTTGTCTCTTCCCTGGAACTCTTATTGCTCTCTGTGTATCTATTTCTGACCCTTTTTTTTTTTTTCCTGATTGGGATCTCCCTGTCACTCTGTGGCCAATCCGTGTGATTACTGCCACATCTATGCCAAAAAACTGGCTTCCAGAGAACATCAGCTGGATCCTTTAGCAGACTCCCCTCTGAGGTGTTTGGTCTTTCTGTGCTGTGGGGCCTTTCCAGCCTTGGGTCACAGCTCTCTTCGGTGGCTCTTTGACCTTCCCCAAGAGATGCGGTGGCAGTGGACCCCCAGCTCTGGCCCCTTCCCCGGTTCTGTGCCTCTGATCCTCAGCCCAGGCTGCCTGCATCCCTCCCTCTGCAGGCAGCCTCCTGGCTGACTTTACTCCCTGTCACATTCCTGGCTGTGAAAGGGACCTCTTCCAGGGCCCTAGGGAGATGACATGAGTTTGTTTGTTTTTCTCCTGTCTCCACTTCAAGGGCTCCACTGGCAAAAACAACACCCTGATGACTTCCAGCTCTTCTCCTCCTCTGCCCTGAGCATGGGAAAGACGGCCTCCACTCTCACACGTGTTAGCTGAGAGAAGAGGAACACAGGGCCCAATGTTAGGACTGTCACTTGCTCCTACTCCCTTTCTGAGGAGCAGTCATAGCGTCACCTAGCATCCATGAAGCTCCCTCATAGACACAGCCCCAGCCCCAGCACTCCCTCAGGGGAGGCAGAAAGACCATTGTTTAAAAAGAAGGGTCTAGGGAGAACAAGCCTCAACTCAAAGGAATGAATCTAATGGGAAAGCATTTAGCCAGATTTGAGGACCAGAAAGCTCTCCTGACACCTCTCACATAGAACTATGCATGAACAAGCTGCCTCATAGCAACAGCGTACACCTATACAGATGAGCTGTGCTGAACCTTCGAAATTATGACTCTAAATAGACTTCCCCCTAGTGGAAGGGCTGCCACACAGAACCAGTGGGAAGGGATTATGCATGGGGCACAAGGTATGTCCACCCTCCAGGTTCCAAAGACCAGCTGCTGAGGACCAGATTTTTTTCAGGGGGCAAAGAAAATGATTGCTCTTTTCTTCAAGGGATAGTCCTTGGATCAAAGAAGCTGATGCTGAGGACTCATTGGAAGGACAAGGTGAATGACTGAAGACATTGTAAATACTATATCACCCTCTACAACCTTGGCATTGATGGGGCCACCATCTTGGGATTTGGACCTGTTGTTGAGAATGGCCTAGGTCCCAGTGGGGGAAGAAGTTGAACTATCTCCAAGGGCAGCTTTGTGCCTAAATGCCAGATAAGCCCAGGGGGCCACAGAGAAATGGGCCCTTGGTGAGATCAGGACTCTAAGATCAGAAAGCCTTTCCTGATGGCAGGAGTGTGTCTATAAAGCAGCGAGTGCATGGATAGCTGTAGGGTCAATTAGGAAGTCTGAGAGAGCCAAGCCAGAGGGCTACCCTGCCCATCTCCCATGGATTCTCAGAGAGCAAAAGAAGGTGACGGAGCTCAAGGTGCTGCATTAGGAACTGATATGAGAAAACAGAAACAGGGCAATGGAGGAAGGGAGATTCAACTTCTTATAATCTTCACAGTTCAAGCCCGGGTATCTCACTTTACACAGGGCCCAGACACTTGCCCTAAGGTGAAATTGTTGGATAAAGTTCACTTGAGGTTGCAGAGGAGAAATAGCATCATCTTGAGCTCCCCCAAACACTAGATTTGTGTTTACCATGATGGACTAGACTGCATGAATTGTTCCTACAAAGGCAGATCCATAATTCTTCTCTTTTAAGCCCTTTGCCTAAGGAGAAAATAGGCACTAGCCTTTGGGGATCCCCTAACCATCCTGATTGGTAAAATATAGTTCTTGCCCCTGGACAGCCCAGGTCTTAAGGAGCCCAGGTCTTAGGGACCCTTGGAGATCCTCTGCTCAGCCTGAAAGAGAGAACAGTCATGGACATGAAACTTATGCCCTGGAACACAAAATAGACAGCTGTCAAGTGGAGCTCCTCAAAACTATGTGAGGAGTGGGACCAGCTAGAGTTGGTCAGGAGACCCTTCTCAGGGGTTTTCAAGGTCAGTGATGTGCATGGATTGACAGAGAGGTAAAAGAAGGTGTCACAGAGGAGAGGCTGGTAGGAATGAACAGTCCTGTGTGGCTATGTGCTGATACAATAGTGCTATTGAAGGGCTTTGGCAACACCATTCTGGAGTCCCAGGACGTGGAAAAGACACCTTGCCCACACTGAGTTGTCCTCTCTGTCTTTCTCCTACATCATATTTTCTCCTGGTCCCTATCTTTGGAACATGCTTCATATAAGCTATCTATATTCCTCTTGACATTTGGTGTCCAGAACCACTTCTCTCATCCACTCATTCAACCCATATGTATTTAGCATCTTCTATGTTCTAGATACTATACTGGGTGCCAGGGGTACAATGATGAATAACACCTGGTTTGGTCCTCAGGAAGCCTGTAGTTGAATTCAGCGCTGTTTAATAGAACCTTCTGCAATGAAGGAAATGCTGTCAACCTATGATGACTAATATGAGAGTCAATGGCCACATGTGGCTATTGAGCAGCTAAGGAATGAATTTTTATTTTATTAATATTTAATTAATTTAAATTTAAACAGTCACCTATGATGCATGGGAACCATATTAGGCAGCACAGATATAATGAAAAGAAAAGACAAGTAGCCAGGCCATTACATTATCAGGACAGCACAATCAGGGGTCCCTTGCAGTCTGTTCAGGGAAGTAGAAGAGAGGCACTGACTGGATCTGCCTGAGAACTGGGAAGTCTCCCAGATAAGGTGACTTTTGAATTAAGCCTGGGATAATGAACAGAATGTGCACGTTGATGGGTAGGGGGCGTGTGTGGGCAGGAGGCTCAAATTAGTGATTCCTGTATTTTTTGTAGACTTCCCAGCTGGACTTCTCCATGGGCTAACCAGCAGAACTGGGCTTGCACAAAGAGATACAGATGTGCTCTGCCCACTGGCTTGGCTCTCTGCCCTCCTCAGTTCCCAGGGAGGTGAGTGATGACAGATGGACTCATGACTCTCCCTAGATTGAGGGATCCAAAGGGCTGAACTGACCCTAGGAATGATGATTGCACCCAGGGGAGAGGGTGCGGGGTATCTGGAGACCATATGGGAAGCTGGGAAGCATTTAAGGGAAAAGGATTGACGCAGGGGAGGAGGTTACTGGGAGCTAGTTTCCCAGTAGAGGCCAAGAGTCACTCCCAGGGTCAACCCAATCCTCCTGTTTAGATGGAGAAATGGGGAAGGAGTGCTTGGGCCCCATGGAGCTATTGGAGGCACTCATTGTGGGGCCATGGCAAAGAGTGGGTGAGGAGATGCTCCAGGGCCCTCCTGTGCTCAAGTCCTTGGTGGTTGGCTGGCAGGGTCCTTACCACACCCATCAGAGTAGGGTCTTTTATGGGTGAGGCCCAGTGTGTGGCCCTAGAGAAAAGGGAGTTTGAAAAGTAGATATTTAATTTCTATATTCCTGAAAGTAAATCTCTTGATTTACCCTTTCAAGTCTCACCCCTCCTAAGCTTTCTCATCTCAATGTGGTATCACCATCCAACAAGTTGGATCCAGAAAATGTAATTATGGATTCTGCCCTTTTTCTTATTTCCCACATTGTCTTTATCAACAGATTTTGTTCATTTCCCCTTCAACATACATCTCTAGTTTATCTACTTCTCTCCATTTCCACTGACACCATTCTGGCTCACGCTTCTGGAATTTCTCATCTGTGAATTTGCCTTTAACTAGTTTCCCTATTTCCTACGCTGCCCTTTCGTAACTATTTTACACATAGAAGTTAGATAAATTAAAAAAAGAAATTGGATTACTCTATTCACCTGTCTGAAACAATTTTTATAACTTCACATTTTTCTTGCAATAAAATCTGCACCCTTTAACATGACTAAAGAGGAACAGCATGAGACAGCCAAGATACTTCTTCAGGGTCACATCATGGACATGAGTCTCCCCAGCACATGATGCTCCTGCTACACTGGTCTTCCAGTTCCTTAAACAAGCCAAGCCCTTTTGTACTGCCATGTTGTGGGCTTCCTCCCTCTTAGCTGAGATGGCCTCATCTACCCTTGATGCCTGCATGCATATATCCTCTCTCCTGCTCTTTTAAAGCACTCTTCTTTGCCCTCAGAGCAGAATTTGAAATTTGTTTTCTTGTTGACTGTATCCTTTAGTAGACTCAAAGCTCTGTCAAATCAAGGGCCATGTGTACTGTCTTCGCCACTGTATATCCAGCAGCTGGTGGACTGCCTTGCACACAGAAGAAACAGGGTAAGTATTGATCAAAAACATGAATGAATGATACTTCTCTTTATCCAGTCCTATGAAATCAACACTGTTTTCTGTTAGGAAGAAATGGCTAATCCCAAGGGCTTCCAATGTTGTTTTCAGTTATTATTGAGTTTTGTCCTGAATGTTCCTTCTAACTTTCATTATTTCTAAGGCAAATCAGACTTTTTAGTGTATACCAAAGCCCTGTAGGTTTCCAAAGAACCCTGATTCCATTCATTTTGATGTCCATTTTAGCACTTCCGAACATAGGAGCTTCTGGTTGCATGAATATTTTGAAGGGGTAATCCTTTCCCAGCCTGAGTCTGACTGGAATTTCCATAAACTTCCTTTTCTTAAAAACTCTCTCTAGAAAAATGTGGGTGGTATGAGAACAGGAGGACTGGATCTTTGGAAACCCATTTGGGCATCAGTATGAGAGGGGACAAGGTAGCTAATCCTGGTTAAAAGGGTTCTGTGACCCAGTCAGGAACAAGGGGATTGGTACCTCCCTTCCCTGAACTTCCAGTTCTAAGGAATTTATAGCCCTTGTTCTGAACAGTACAGACCAGCCTTGAGGGAGTATAGTGGTGAGGCTAAGCTCTCAGGTTTTGGAAGGAGACTGCCTGAGTTCAAAGCCTGTGCAATTGTAGGGAAGTCACTGTCTCTCTGCACCAGGGTTCTCCTCTGTCTTCTGAGTGTCTCTGTCCCTTTATCAGATGACCATCCCTTATAGAAGTCATAGGGAAGGTGCAGTCAGTAAATTGGGCTTCCTGGGTGCCAACCTCTTACATGGTTACTGTCGGTGTCTTGGTCCAGGAAGGGCAAAGTCCTAAAAGCTGGGCCTAAAAACAGAGCCAACTGCCATATACCTTTTTCATATCCTGGATTCTTGTCTCATATTGCTCTCCATGGGTGCCCATCAATTTTTTCCCTCTTAACCAAAAGCTGCCTTAAAATAGAAAGATGTCATAACTTACTTGTTGCATTTTATAATAAAAACAGTCTGTTCATCCCCCCATTATAAAAGCAATTCATAAAAATACAGAAACTGTTCAATATTAAGAAATTTATTTATGTAACTTATTACACAAATGAGAGAAAATGCACGATCATAGCAATAGACATTTAATAAAAGTCAACATTCATTTTTAATTAAAAAATTTCAATCAGATGGATCTAGGATTGTATATTTTTACTTGGTAAGTAGTGTCAAACTTTATCTAAATCACTTTATCCAGAATGGCTAAATACTAGAAGTATTTCCATCAAAGTCAAAGAATACTTACTACAATTTTTCAACATAGTTTTGGATATTCTAGACAATACAATAAGAAAAGAAAAATTGGGTAGCATAAACATTGGAAACAAAGAGGCAAAACAATTATTTCAAGATGATTTGATTAACTCCACATTGAATATATTTTGCCTCTCAGCATCTGTTGCCTCTTCTTCCCGAAATAGCTCCCAAATGTCACTTGAGGGTCCATTCCTTCATATGCTCTTGGTCCTTGTGATCTGGATGGATCTCCTTTCTTAGCAACAGGAGTCAAGCATGTGACACAGGCCTAGCCAATCAAAACACCCCAGGCTTCTGAGTTATTTGGTGATGGTCATGTGAAAAGGTATAAGGAGGCTAAGAATGAATTTTATATATTTAAAGGCCAAGGAGAGAAGTGGGGAAAAACCAAGTGCTCTTGCTGAGTTTTTATCCTTTCCATTAACTGAACAGATGAATTTTCTTTTCACTTAAGGCAGATAAAGAAAATCAGCTACTTTATTGACATATAGTTCATACACCATGTAATTCACCCATTTAAAGTATATAATTCAATGACTTTCAATATATTCCCAGAGCTGTATAATCATCACCTCTTCACAACACCTTTTCAGCCCCAGGCAACCACTAATCAACTTTCTGTCATTTCAAATAAATGGAATTATATAGTATGTGGTCTTTTGTGACTGGCTTCTTTTACTCAGCTTAATGCTTTTCAGGTTCATCCATGCTCTGACATGGGTCAGGGCTCCATTCCATTTTATTGCCAAATACTGTTCCATTGTATAGATATGCCATATTTATTTATTTATTCATCCATTAGTTGATAGACATTTGAGTTGTTTCCATTTTTTGTTTATTAAAAATAACATTGTTATGAACATTTGTGTACAAGTTTTTGCATGGACATTTGTCTTCATTTCTCCTAGGTATTTACCTACAAATGGAATTGCTGGGTCATATGGTCACTGTACGTTTATTTTTTTGAGGAACTGCCTGACTGTTTTCCAAAGTGGCTATACCATTTTGTATTTCTACTAGCAGTGTATTAAGGCTCCAATTTTTTCCATTTGTTATTATCTGTCATTTTTTTTATAGCCACCTTACTGGCTATGATGTGGTATTTCATTGTGTTTTTGATTTGCATTTCCCTGATGGTTAATGATGTTGAGCATCTTTTCATGTGTTTTTGGCCATTTGCACAGAGAAATATTTATTTAGATCCTTTGGAGTTTTTATTTCTCAGTGTGGGGTAGGAAAGATCTTCCTAGGCAATGTATAAAACTCAGAAGTCTTACGGAAAATAGTGGAAGATCCAACTACATGAAAATTTTAAACATCTGTATTTTCAAAGACAAACACAGTTAAATGAAAATCATCTTTCCCCTGCTTTAGAGGAGAAACTATTTGAAACACATAATAAGGGTGTAAAGCATCTTTTCATATACCTGTTGGCCATTTGTGTATTTTCTTTTGAGGAATGTCTATTCAAGCTTTTCTGCCTAGTTTTAAATTGGGTTATTTGTGGTTTTTTTCTTTTGCTATTAAGTTTCTTTTACATTTTGGATATTAATCCTTTATGAGATATATAACTTGCAAATATTTTCTCTCATTCCATAGGTTGTCTTTTCACTGTGTTGATTCTTTCCCTTGCTGTGAAGAAGCTTTGTAGTTTGATGTAGTCCCACTTGTCCATTTCAGTTATGCAAGATAAACAAATTTTAGGGCTCTTCTGTACAATATTAATAACATGTAAAGAAATTCTACAAATGAATGAGAAAAAATCAAATAATGGAAAAGCAAATGGACAAAGGATAAGAACGAGCATTTCATAGAAGTGCTACTAGCTAATCTGTAATTAGCTAGTAATTTGCAGACCTGCAAATTAAATCAACACTGAGTTACATTTCTTTCACCATTAGTCTTGCAAATCTTTATAAGATCAATAGTATCCAGCATTAATAGAGGGTCTCGGGAAATAAAGGCTCAAACACCCAGTTGTCATGTCATGCATACCATTACAACCATCTTGGAGGTCATGACAGGATCTGCATTGAACCATTAACAGAAGAAATCTCAGGGTAGTAAAATTGCAGATGGCATTTGCTTATAGTTAACAATACTGTCGTGGATACTTAAAATTTTGTTAAGAAGGTAGATCTCATGTTAAATACCTTACCACAGGTATATATATATATGAAAGTGAAGGAATATAGGGGCTGGGAGGAGAGGTGGTAATATCCAGATAACAGGAGTCCCAGAAGAAGATGAAAATATGTAAGAAGAATATATTTGATATGTAATAGAGTTGTTTCCCAGAATTAAAATACAATCTCAGATAAAAGGGATAGAAAAAGTACAAATAGGAAAAAGAAGGAATCCCTAGATACACTCTACCAAATTTTAAGCATATCAAAGGCAAAGGAAACATTTTGAAAGCTTTCATAGAAAAAGAAATGAACCACTACAAAGGAACAAGAGTTGCTCTGATATCATACTTCTGAATAGCAACACCAGAGGCAAAAAGACAATGGGATAGGATGTTTTAAATATTGAAGGAAAAATTTGGAACTAAGAATTTTATATCTAACAAAATTGTCATTTGAATGACAGTGAACAATAAAAATATTCTTAGTGATACATGAGCTTGGATGACCAGCTACAAAAGACCCACATAGAAGACACTTTTTGATGTGTCTTTTTAGAAGAAAACTAAATTCAAGCAATAATGTAAGATATACTAGATGCAAAGGTGACCAAAAATCTTGACAGTTATTTGTTTGTTTTTTTATTGACAGGATCAAAGAGGGGGAAAAAAGAGAAGGACCTACTACACTATGGATAAATCTTGGTAGCAAATTTAAGTGAACAACAAAAAAGCTTCAGAAGGTTTTGGTGTTTAGCTATAATCCCTCAAGTTTGAAAACAAACAAAAGGAAAAAAATCCCTTATATTTAAATATACATATATATCTGATAAAACTACATTTTTTTAAAGTAAGAGAATGGTAAACTTGATATATCAGCATAGTGACTCTGAGGAGGGTGGGATCAGAAGACAGAGTGGGAAAGGACTGTAGACAGTTTTAAGTTGTCTGTAACGCTGGGTGATGGTCAGTGGGTAATTAGCTTCTTAGAAATGAACAAATGCATAAATAAAAATACAGGAGGGTCATGTGTGAACCAGCGATGATATGCACTATGAGGTTAAGATTGGTATTGCTATAACATTGTGTAGCTGAAGTCCATAAGAAAAAGAAGTTAAAGAAACCCAAGGTGTTCCCATTCACTTGTCTCCATACACTTGGGAACTGTTTCATAGCCAATGTCAAGAGCCATGTACAAAGTTGGCCTGGGTTGGAAATGGGTCCCAAGGTTCACATGTGCTTCCTGGTTTCTCTCTCCCCCACTTTAGATGTCTTGTGTTACAAGGAGGAGTGTGGACACATGGCCAAAGAGAGTAAGCTGATTTCGGGTCTCACTCCTGCCACTGAAGAACGACTGTGAGCAAATTATTTAATCTCCCTGAGCCTGATACAACACTATGTACTACTCTGAATGGTCCTGGTAAAACGGTACATGATCACATTGCAAAGTGCTTTGTATGTGGTGTATGCTCAAAAATATTAGCAAAAAATAATAATGGGAATGAGGATTGGAATAATAAAATGAGAATAATAAATGACATCTCCTTTTCTAAAAACTATAAAGAAATCCTGGGGGATTTGGGTTGGGTTCTTTGATCTAAGACTGCTGATAAATTCTGAAATTCTGTAATAGTTCCTAACTTCTGTCACTTGCCTTCAGTTTTGTTTTGTTTGTTTCTTAGTTTCCTAGTAAATAGTTTGAAAAAGTCCAACCTTATTTTGGCTGAGTTTGGGGGGTAGGGACTTGGCTGGAAGAACAAGGAGGAAGCTACTGCATTCCTGGTGAAGGCTGCTACCCAGGCCTTATTGGAACACAGAGTTGGGAGGGGAACAGTAAATGGACCTCACGTTTGTTAAGCCCTGCGTTCAGTGTTCTCACAAAGGTCAGACCAAGGCTGGGTAACGTTGCATTCCGTTTTAAAATGCCAAGATGTTATATACACTGGTGAGTAGTCAAGGTTTCCTAGGTCTGAGTAAGTAAAGAGCACTCAGCCAGATGCTAGCAGTTAGCATGCTGGATCTCCATCACCTTTTTCAAAGACAGCTTGAATGGTCGTGCCTTCCCAGGTCACTCCAGCAGGAGTCTACGCACCCAACCTAGCCTCTGAATGCCCTGCCCTAACTCTTCCTCCCTGTCCAGGAGCCCTAGATGCCTGGTCTGAACCCTCCACCGCCATCCCAATGCTTCCACTTTAGTTCAATGAGGACGCAGAGATGCAGAAATACGTGCCATCAACTTCCCCAGCTTTTGGTAGCCAGCGGCCTCGGCCTTCGTGAGGTCATATAGGCCTCTGCGGATCACCCAGGCTCTCTCCGCGGTTTGTGCTGGGGTTTCTGGGAGTTTCCCGAATTGTCTTCAGTTTGCTTGTAATGCAGCCTCTTCCTCTCCTTCCCGCTGCCCCTCCAGCTCCCTTCCGGCAAACCCTTGGGAAGGTGCCAGAGTTCCCTCTCCCAGCTTGCGAAAGCTCTGCTTGCTGAGGGCCCTGGGTCCTGACTGGCAACTGGCGCTGTGCATATGGACAGCCCAGGGATGGAGTTGGCCATGGGTGGGTGGCAGCCCCAAGAGGCAGTTGCTGATCGATGGCGGTCCTGGCCCCATGTTGGCTCCCCAGTGATATCTGAGTCTTCATTGCGTTTGACGCTTCGTCTTTTGTCTTCCTGCTTCCCTGAAATAAGAAATGACAAACAATCCCGGAACTGGAGCCACATGTCCCCAAATGCGTGTGGCTCAGCATTGGTCATGTTTTTCCAATTATCCCTCGTTCTGAATGCCACAGTTAATACGCGCATGCACACTCACACACATACCCAGGACAATTTTTAGGCAGACGTTCAGGCTCCTCTTTTCCCAGAACCCTATGGCCCTTCCAGGCCTTGCCCTGCCCAGCCCCTCTATCCCTGCTCCACGCCCCCCCCAAACCTCCCTGGCCTCAAGGCTGAGAAGTCCACAGTCTCAAAACAGGATGTACTTATTTTCGTGTTCCCTGGAACACCCTCCCACCCGCCTCGGGATTTCTAAATCCTACCCATCCTTAAGATGCAAGGCAAGGCAGCAGTCCACCATGACAGTTTCCAAGGGCCTGGTACCCATGCCCGTTTCCCTGAAGTCTGAATTCCCACAGTACTCGAGGGTCCAGACATGTGCCGCCCAGCCTTTTTGAATCTAGGAATACTTATAAAGTTTTAAAGAATAACGTTGGGGGTTCATAACAAAAGGAAAACATGTTCATTGGAAATACAGATAAACAAATTAAAGGAAATAAAAACTGTTCTATTCCTTCAACCTAGAGGTAACCACCCTTCATATCTTCATGAGGTTCTGAGAGTCAGGCTGTCTTCTAGACACACACTCACACTTACACTCACTTCTTTAAAGAAGAACTGAAGTCATACATATGGTCTCGTAACTACGTTTTTTTCATTCAACAATGTATTGTGAACAGCTTTCCACCAAGAACCCCCCTCCCTTTTTCAATGTCAAAAGATTCCATGAATGACCACATAAGAGCATTTATACTTAAAAAAAAACATTTTATTGTGGAAAATTTCAAACGTACAAAAGTAGAGACAACAGTATAATAGCCCCCATGTACTCATCATCCAGCTTCAATAATTATTAACATTCTCTCCTTCTAGTTTCATCCCCCCCCCTGCCGTTTCCCCCTGAGTATTTGACAGAAGAGCCCAGATAACATTCTGTTTCACTGTACACAGCGGTTGTCTTTATAGGGTCTGCCGTTGGAGAAAATGTGCAGTAACTGAAAGGGGTCTGCGTGCGGGACCACTTTCAAGCGAATCTGTGTTTCATTCGTGACAGCAGCGTTGATGATTTGAAAAATAGTCACACATACACGTGCAAGTTGTATTATTTATCCAGCCTTCGGCTGATGCTTGTAGGGCATCTGGATGTACAGCTCCCTTGCAAGGGTTCCAGCCCACAAGCCAGGCACTGCCGGTCTGATCCACTCACTTAGGCATTCAATCAAACGCTGCCCAGCGTCTGTCTGCAGTTGGGCTCACACATGTGAGTTCTCTCTCCTAACTCCACCATTAAGTTCCTTCAGCTTCTGTACTGCACACAAGCTAGATGCATCGAGCTGAACTGCAATCATGAAGTTCTTATCGTGAGAGATTGTGAAGGCCTCCGGGGTCTTCGAGATCCATCTTCTCATTCAGCGCGTGGGAAAACCAAGGCAGTGGAGGAGGAACGGTTCCCTCAGGGGCAGAGCTGGAATAAAATCTCAGTGTCCTTACTCCCAGCCTCATGCCTGTACCTTATCTCTACCTGGTGGGCAGAACTTTAGGGAATGAATAGGACACAGGACAAGTGTCCTTGAGAATGGTAACTTGAGCAGAGTTATTGCTATGCTGGCTCCTTGCTGGGGTTTTCAGGGAGGTCTGGGGCCTGAATCCTCCTGCTCACTTCTCTTCCTGCTGAGGGAAGAGAACATTTTATCTGGAACATAAAGATAAAATCCAAAAGGGAAAACAAGTAGTAGCTTCCCAACTTCTGGGCAAATGCCAGCATCTCCCCAAAGCAGGGCTGCTTTTATAAGCTGGGCTGGACAGGAGGCTTTGCCTGGAATCCCACGAGGAGCTTTCTGCTCTCAAGTCCCTTATGTCTCAGTGGGCCTTTCCTGCATGGCAGATTCTGCATTTGCTTCCTCACCCCTCTGAAGGCTGGGAATGCCCTGAGCACCTAGCCACAGGCAAGTTGTTCAGGACGTGGCTGCCTTTGCCTCTGGGAGCCAGGTTCCAGCACAGGAAGTGAGAGGAGACAGGAGGCTGGCTGGGATGGCCCGGCAGGCTGAGTCCTAGAAAGTGCAAGAGAGAAGAAAGTGGCACCTGAGTAAGTCCACCACTGTGGCCTCGGGAGCATCCTCCTCTGACCAGGTTGACAATTCATTTAGAAAGGGACAGATAGGAGGGAGATGAGGAGAAGGTCCCAGATTAGGACTGAGGCAGTGGGATGGAAGCAACGGGAAGGAGAGGGTACTCGAAGAAGAGCAAAGGAACAGGTGTAAAGAAATGGTCAGCCATTAAACACACTCTCAACTCCACGTGTCCCTATACCCACCAGTAAAGAACAACAATCAGAGGCAGCAAAGCAGCAGCTGAACCAAAGCCTCGGCTGTGAGGTCCCACAAGCAGAGCTCCCTCACCTCCAGCCAGAGTGAGGAGGCTCAGGGTGATGCCAAGGCAGTTGTGACCCAAAAGATGGGGCACGGGCTCTTCACAGTGTCCAGGAACATCTTGAGGACCTCAGAAATGACTGCACAAAGGCAGGTATGTATATGTTCTAACCTTCAGAAATTAAGGGAAAGACCGACCATCTGATGGTTAATTATGCAGTTCAGCTTCCTGATCCAGGGGACTCAGATTAATCCTGGCATTGGTGGCCTGGAAGGCTCCTGGGAGGAGGTTTGAGGGGATCTGTGAGATGAACCCCAGACAAGTTGGAGATAGGCAAGGGAAGCATCAGGTGGAGGGGAGAACAGAGGCAAAGGCAGGAGGTAGGAATGAGCCCAGCCTGCCCTTGGGGATGAAGAGGAATCAGGCCTGGGTGAAGGGCAGGTGTGCAAGCCAGAGAGGAGTGTGATGAAAAGGCTGTGGAGGGAACAGCCAGCTGCAGGACCTGCGTCAAACACATTTGTAGGACACTCTGCGTGGAACTTTTCTGGAGAGGTAGGGAATGTGGGTCTGCATATATTTTTAGCCTCGTCTTTTCCGCCCTCTTCTGAGCAACGATTCTAAGAGCTTTCAGCCTGAGGTCATCTGTTTTCCTAGTCCCTGTTCCAGGGAAACAGATGCCAGCACCACCACCTCACACGGAGGCTGCTGCCGCCCCGACGCTGACCCCAGGAGAGCGACGTGTCCACTGGACCACAGAAGCAGCCTGTGGGAGGCCGCCCCCGTGCTAGGCTTGGCAGTCCTGAGCCCTGCCAGAATGTCACCCCTCCGTTCTGGCATGACCCTAGAGAAGGGTTTTGAGACACCCCCAGATGCCAACAATGACACGCCTTGGGCTGGAAGACTATGGAGGAACATGGGTATCACATCCAGTCTTTAGGACACCGAGGAGTTAGGGGTCTCTGCCCTCCCTGCTCACTCTCCTGCTATTGCTGGCTTCACCCCAGCCTCCTCTGCCACCACTGTGGGTATTTCTCAAGATCTGCTTTCTCTACGGCAGCATCTGTAGCACACCCTCAGTCGCCCTTGCAGCACAGCTTATTTGCTCCTTTGTCTTTGAAGCCTTCAAAGCCCACATCCCAGTTCAAAGCCTCTTTTCTGAGATCTAGGCCACATTTTCAAGTCTCTGGAGAACATGACTACTGGAAAAAAACACAACCCAAAACATTTTATAACCTTCCTTCTACAACATCACTCCTTTCAACCATCTTGTTTCTGTCAGAGGTACCACCAGTCTACTCTCCAAACTGGGGCCCCCTGAAGCCCCTCAAATCCTCTTTAAACACTCATGTCCAATGAGATGCCAAGATGGATTCCTTCTTTCTCAACCTGTCTTTTCTTTGATGCTATACCCACCACTTCAATCCCAGTTCTCATCAGTGCTTAGTTGGCTGACCATCAAATGGCCCTTTTTTGCAAACCCTCCTAACCCTGCCACTCTATAATGCCACTTCCCACCTATCAAGAGTCACGTGGGTCACCTCTTTTCTTGTCTCATCACATCTCAGGTTCTTTTTTTGGCTTCCCAGTCCTTATCTCATCCCCTCCTCCTGTTCAGCTTCAGCTTCTCTTCTCCACTCCAGCCATGTGGATTGCTCTCCATTCCTCAAACACATCAAGCTTATTTCTGTCTCAAGTTCTTTGCCTTGTGGTTCCCCAGCTTTCCTCTCTTCCCTCCACTCTATTTCAAGGCTCTAGTAAGGACTTAATTCTCTAAAGGCAAACTTTGCTTCTTTTCTCAAAGCATTCAACACATTTCAGCCTGGAATTATCCTCAAAGACACTTTCTAAATCATAGAAGAAAATCTGTCTTATTTATAAAATGTTTTATCTATTATTTTTATTTGCACCAGAATGGTATTACCCAAATTGATCACTCAGGTTTAAGAATCTGGGTCTTCTTAAAGTATGAAATAAGACATGAGTAGACATGAAAGGGATTTATTGAGGGAAATGCCTGTGAAGGACAAAAGGGAGGGAGCTAAAGAAGTTAAGGAAAGCCTTCAGATGGCAGTGCAGATCTGTCTCCTGTGAAGGAGAAAAGAGGACAGAGGACTGGGAGGAAGCATCTGAGCTCATAGTGAAGTTCCAAGTAAGTCTCAGCCATGATGAGGTGTTTGATGAGGAGGCCCTGAGCCAAAGCCACCTAGCTGAAGAGTCCAGCATCTCCAGAAATTGGCCAGCATTAGTACACCTGCTTTGCTCCACCATTGGCTAGAGCAGCTCCTGAGAAGTATGGGTTCAACAGAAATGCTGTGGTAGATTTAGAAGGGCAGCAGCTAAAGGCATCTTTCCATATGCTCATCAAAGCAGTGGCTCATGAGGCTTGATTTCTGCTGCTGAAGGGAGATTAGAATAAGGACTCAAATTCTGAATCATTTTAAAGTTGAAGATTAGAGCTGAAATGATTAGAATGAGTTTTGTATTCCTAAAGAGAATTTCCTGAGAGAAGAGGGATTTGTCTTCATCATTACATCAGAGCATTACCACCATCATTACCAAAATTTCCACCATCATCAATGTCATCGCTACTATAACCACCTCAACCATCCTCACCACTGTCATCGTCATTACATCATCATCTTTGCTGCCATCATCACCACTATCACCACCTTAACCACATCATCACCACCACTGTTACCACCATCACCGTCACTGACATCATGTCAGCCTCCACCATCATGACCACCATTATCACCGCTATTACCACTACCACTATTACCACCATACTACCATCACCATCATCACCACCACCACCACCACCACCACCTTCATCACCATTATTGTCATCACAATTGTGAAGTCAGAGATTCTGGTGTTGGGGAGAGGAATCTGATTCCAAAGACCAAAACCTGGGCTTTAACCTTGTGTCTGACACTGGTTCACTATATGATTTCAGGGAACTCTTTCCATTTCTGTGAATCTTTATTTCATTTTTTTTATTTAGCAAATAACTGTACTGAATCTTCTCTGAGTCAGGCAGTCCCGTGTGAAGCAGAGAATAGGCTGAGATTATTGTAAGTCTGACAACTGCCACTTCTGAAGCCAAAGACTCAATGGCGTTAACTAATGATTGACCACACCCAAGGTTTCATGGAAACAGTGGTCACGGTAGCTGTGAAACGAGATGGGACCATTCCCTGGTTAGAATACCCAAGAGCAATCAAAGAGGTTTTATATTTTATCCAGTTCCTGTGGAGAGCCAATGAATATATCACTAGACTCGAGGGCCTCAGTAAGGAGGAGGAAATTCAGTGGAGAAGTGAGAGTTCAAGGTTCACTACCTGTCTGCTGAGGACTAGAGAGGGTGAGGCCTCTCCACTGGTGGCACAGCATACATAGTGTAGCTGAGCTGGGGCTGTAATTTTCAGCCTCCAAGTATTCTCCAAGACTGCTAGAGGAGGATGGTGGCTGGGGTGGGGCCTGTCTGGGATGGGGACAGGAATGTTGTTAGAATACAGCTCAAGGGTGAAATGAAGGCCATAGGCACTGGGTGATGACAGAGGCAGCTGCCGCAAGCCAGAGTCCCAGCCACATCTGGGCTGCTGATTGCACAACCCAGCTGTTGGCTGGGCCTTCTGACTCCCCAGTGGGATGGGCTGGCTGGGGGACTGGAGGATGGTGGGCTGGAGGCCTTGGGAAAATTCAACACCTGCAGATGAGTCTAGTGAGTCCCTTCTCCTTTTAAAAGATGCACTGGCTGAGGATGAAAGTGGGGGCCAGGAAGCCAAGGGGTCCTCAGTTTTCAATATTCCCTTTGTTTTTACTATCCCCTGCTCTCTAGGTCACCCTCATGTTCCTGAAAAGGGAATTTCCACAGTTCCCTTCCCACCCGTCCTGCAGACTGGGCAGGGGTGGAGGGTGAGCTGAGGGGCAAAGGGGAGATGGAAATTCCCTTAAAGTTGATGATAGTAGAGGATGCCACGTGTAGGACAGAAACTACTAATCTGTGGCTTTAAATCCATTCCAGGAAGCATGCGTTCTCTGCTCCACCCCCTATCCTGCTCCCCCACCTGGAACCCTTCTGTACCAAAGGGTCCTTTGTTCTGTGGGACATGAAACAGGTCCTGATCCTGCTTGGTTTGTCCACCCTTTCATCATTCTCTGCCCCTCATTCTGACCCCTCCCCATGCAGATGTCAAGGCTGGGACCCAGCAAGAGGAAAGCAGAGAACCCTGAGCTCTCCCTGAGATCAAGAGCCATATTTCACTTTGGGAAAGGAGTTCCCCCATGCCTCCCCTACAGGACTAGGGTTCCGGAGGGAATGGGTGCACACTGCTCCAGAGAGGGAGGAGCTGGGTGGGGGCTTCCTTGTTCTTTAGATCAGGAGTTAGGCTCTATGATAATCACTGCTGCTCATTTTGGTGCTCCATTTTTTTTTTTTTTTGAGAAGTGGCACAAGCCCCTAGAAAATACTACATTTCCTAAGCTCTAAGACTTTACTGATTGTGAGAAGCACTATTGATATAAGCAGGTTTTTATTTTGTTGTGGTGTTGTGTTTTGGTGAGGGGGAGCCTCGAGGTGAAAGTGGGGATGGATTGCTGGCAAGGACTCGAGGTCCTCTCCTTTATCAGCAGGATCTTGGGTTTTTCAAGATGGAAGCAGAATTCTAACTGGCCAGGTTTCTTTCTGCAGGTATGTTGTGGCTGGGTGAGAAAGAGTTATCGCTCTTTTTTTCCATGATTCCATACCTAACTCATTTCCCATTTAAGGAACATAGTCTCTGAGGGTTAGAAGGAACCTGAAAAGACATGTCTAGATTGTGTTCAGATATACCAAGGGACAGGAATCCCAGAAAACTCCCAAAGAAAATCCATTCTATTTTAGGACTACTTAGAGAGTGAAAGACTTCTGCTTTGTGTTAAATTAAAATAGATCTTCTTGGAGCTTGATGGGATAATTCTGGGGACTACAGTGAATAAGTCCCATCCTTCAAGAAAATGGCATATCTTCTTAGATTTTTCTCTTCTTTTGATGAAATTTTTATACCCAGTTTCTTCCTTTTTAAATATGCTTTCTAGATCCCTCCCCATCTAGATGTCCCTTCTGTTCATCAATATTCTCTGTAAAGTATTGAACCTATGGTTGAACACTGTGCATCAATGAGGGTGTGGAGCCTGTAGGACCCTTGTCAGTGGCATGTCCTTCAACTGCTCCATTCCAAGTCCTCACATTCTTTGTGTGTGTGCTTCTCTCTTCATCTTCTGCTGAGCTTGTAGCCAATTAAAATGCTTAGGCCTTTTACACATTATAAAATCTTCTATATCCTGGCAATCTGGATTTGGTTTTTGTGTTAAATCTATATTTTAAGTACTTAATTTTGTTAGACTATTTAAAAATATTGTTATTGATTTTTTTTAGAGAGAGAGAAACATTGATTTGTTCTTCCACTTATTTACGTATTTATTGGTTGATTCTTGTATGTGCCCTGACTGTGATTGAACCTGCAACCTTGGCATAACAGGGCAATGCTCTAATCAACTGACCTACCTGGTCAGGGATGTTAGATCACTTTATAATTTCAGCAATAGTTTCCTGTTGCTGCTGTAACAAGCTATCACAAGTTTGGTGGCTTAAAATCATTCAAATTAATTTTCTTATAGTTCTAGAGATCAGAAGCCCAAAATGAATTTCACTGGGCTAAAAATCCAAGGCCACATCTGGAATCTCTACAGGAAAATTCATTTCCTTGCCTTTTCTAGTTTCTAGAGATTTTCTGCATTCCTTGGCACATGGTTCCTTCTTACATCTTTAATTCATCTTAATTACATCTTAAATTCAGCAACATAGAATCTTTAAACCTCTTTCTGACTCTGCTTGCATCAGCAGATATTTTTCTCGAATTCTGCAAAGGATTCTTGTGATTATGTTGGGCCCACACAACTAATCTAGGATAATTTCCCCTTCTCAAGGTGCTTAATGAAATCATAACTCCAAAGTCTTTTCTGCCATGTAAGGTAACATATTCACATGTTGAAGGAAATAGGGCCTAGACATTTGTGTGTGTGTGCGGGGGGGGGG
>VMDR010004688.1:0-57674 GCA_007922815.1 Macrotus californicus
GAATCACAGCCAGGGGTCCTCCTCTCATTCATGGATCACCTGCAGGAATACATTTTTATTATTTTTATTTATTTCTGTTTTTCCCACCTTCAGTTTCCAAATGGCTTCCGTCATCTTTCCTGCCTGTTTTCCTAAAAGAATAAAAGTATGTTCTGACAGCAGACAGTTAGTTCTGTGTTTATTGCACGAGTGTGGCTAATAAAAGCATTTTATCAATTAGAATTTAATCCAAGTCCAGGAAACAGGAGGGTAAAGGAAAAATGAAGGTTAAATAACAGGCGTCCTGATATGAATACTGTGTTTTAGTCACAAGGATTTGGATTATTAAAGAAATGATTTTTTTTTTAATTTTTCCCTAAAGTAACTGTTTTTGCTAAACTGGAACTGAAAAGCTGCGTTCCTTCTATTTCTTTAGCTTCTGGTTTTCGACTCTTTAAGCCACCATTTGCTTACACACTGTGTTTCGTTTCTTTTTTTCTCTGAAGTTGCAGACCATCTTAAGCCTTCTCTGAATTTTTTCCTCTTCACCAAACCAAGAAACACAAACCTAGGACTTGCCAAAGATAACAGTTGTATCATATGTGACAAGTGAGCATCAGAAAAGATTTTCATGGGCCAGATAAGACAGTCATGCAGCACGTGTTACAGTCACACCTGCACCTGCCTGGCTATAAGTTTCTGTCCATCTCTGGAAGAAGAGGACGTCAGAGTCAAAATAATGCTTTATTCTCTGACGAATATTAGTTGGAACCCAAATGTCAGCTGCCAAAATTTGCTCAAGCTTTTGAGAGTTACCGTATGAAGATTTTCACAAGACTGGCTTACATCTCCATTTTAGATAATATGGGAAGCCTACCATCTCCCGAAAGCCACTGGTAGTTTGGGTGTGGAAGTGAGGGACAGCTTACATTTGCCCTGCTCAGCTCTAGGTTTCCTCCTGCACTGAGTGCCCAGTCTGTCTGACCAGCTGTCCCTGCTGGCCCATCGCAGGACTCTTCTGCCCAGCTAGCAGTTGTCCTCAAGGTCTTGCTAACACAAGATGTTGTGCTGCAAACCTGTTCCAAATTTGGGGGAGCAACAGAAGAGATCACAAAACCTACCTTGTGGGACAAATTGAAAGGATTAAATGCTGCAACTGGAAAACCACCTACGTGAGGACTCAGGAACAGTCACCAGCTGTGGTGCACAAGTCAGTGTGTGTATGACACACTTCACGCCTAAGCTGGGGCCGTGATGACTCACAGATCCCCTTCACCCATTTAACAAAGAAGGAAACAAAGGATGGAAAGGAGAATAACTTGTACAAGGGCTCTTTTCAGCAAACATGTCTCAATCCATTGCTCTATTCTAGCTATCATCACATTAGGTCCTTATTACATAAGTAATAGGAAACTAAGAAAACAAGACTCAAAACAAAAAAAAAGATACCAAGTATGTAGGAACAAACCAGTTAACGAAACTAATACTGCAGACTACTCCCAGCCTTGGAAAAAAGTCCCTCAGCCTCAGGTTTCAAATTCCTGACAACCTGAATTCCTCCCAAAGGCCTCTCTAGTCCCAAAAAAGATAAGGAAAGCAGATGCTTATGAACAACCAAGGAGAGGACCACCTGGCAGAGGTTTCAAAATGTAGCCTACCTGCTATAGCCACACAAGGTGAGAACCAAGGTAATAGGTACCCTTACCAAGACCCCACCCTTGTGCTCCTCTTTCCCTCCATCTGCCCAGTGCTGCCCATCGACCAAACCCCAGAGCAAGGGACTCTGTTGATTTCCTGTCAGCCTGCTGGTGTAAAGAGCAAGACTTAGAAGAGAGATCTAGAGGAGCTAAGTTCTCATTTTCTTTGTTCCCCTTGCAGCTAAGGGGAGGAAGAGTGGCATATGACACAGTCTGGGCTTATTGAGATGTCAGTGGAAATCTGCTTGGAGCTTAGAGAAAGGGTTTCCTTTCCACGATGAACCACCTAGTCACCGCTGCCATCTCCTGTTCTCCACTCTGAAAGTGGATGTGATTCCTGGAGCTATGGCCGCTATCTTGGAACACTGAGGAAAGGCCCAAGAAAATCACAGAGGTATCAGCCCTGATGTCACTGAGGTGTTAAACCCTCACAGCAGATGCCTACTTCCAGACTTCTTGTTACGTGAGAGATACCAAGTTCTATTGAAGACGCTGTTAACAGTGTTTTCTATTACTTGTAAAGGAAAGCATTCCCAACTGATAGATAGGTCTTCCTTGTATTTGTTGTGTATAGCAAGTCCTGTTGGGACTCTCTGAGTAGGCGCCTGTCTTCTCTCCTAGAATGTGAGTTCCATGTGCTCAGGGCTGACACATAACTGACGCCTAATTGCTCCTTATAAAAGAATTAATATGCCAAGCCCTGTGGGTATGTTAGTAGGACTAGATGCCATTTTGCTGCTTCTGTTTCTTTCTTCTGCCTTGTTTTACCCTGAGGAACTCCCTCTTAAATGCCTCAGTCCCTGTGTTTTCTCATCTTCCCTTTGCCCTCATATGTCCATTGTATATCAAGCAGACTTGAATTGCACAAACTGTTTGCTTTCTGTTTAAAAATGATTCCCACTCTAAAAGAGATGGGCTGATGAATGTACTCAAAATATCTTGCACTACACAGCCAATTCCTTTCTCCTTGTTCTATTCATAATGTATAACCCTTCTTTCTTCAAATGTGCATAAAAGGATCCGTTTCCCACCAGCATTATTTGTAACTGCAGAGCTTGAGGTGGTACTAGATGTCAAAAATGAAAAATTGCTAAATTCAAAATTGCTTCTCCCTTTGTTTTAAAGGTGACCTGCAAGTAGTTTTTATTTTTTTTAATGAACTAATTGTAGGATTATATGCTGAATGCCCCAAATGCAGAGAGTGAGAGAAGAACACTCAGCACATACCTGCTACAAAATACCTGGTATTGTCTCAGAGCCTCTGCAAGTCCAGACTGCTGACACCCACATTCTACAGAGCCCTACCAAGGAGCCTGACTCAGATGCAGCTGGGCTTTTGAATTGGGAGAATGGGGCACGCAGGACAATGGAGAGCTAGGCTAGGGACTGAGAGGCAGTTTGGCTACTTGCTGAATGACCTTGGCCAAGTTGTCCTCTCAGCCAGCAGCTCAACTTCCCCACCTCCATCCAAAGGGAATCAGCCTCTTCATTCCCTCCCACTGAAGAAAATCTGATGGTTATTTGTGTTCAACACATGCCTTCCATAAAAAGAAGCTGTCAGAGCTGCAAATTATTTTCAAGACTCATTAGGCCCACCCATGTATTGTTTGATTGGAAACATCTGAAAATATGCAATGAACCTGTCCATATTTCCCAGTGTTATGCCCTGCACCCTCTGGTCCCCAACACAGCCGAGACCAGGCCGGAATTTAGATCTTGCACTGAGAGGTAAAGACATCCCCTCAGAATGACTCAAGCACTTCAGAGTTCAATCACCATGGTCAGATCTTCTGTGATCCTATCCAGGAACAAAATCATGACAGAGAAGGAATGGAAGTTTACTACATAGTGTGGTGTGAGGGAAATCATACAAATGCACCCCTCCTGACTGAAGACAGTGCCTCAGTCAATGAGAAATCCCACCTTTCATGTGCATTCTTATTTACTCTGTCTCCAGTTACCTGTCATCTGTTGAAATGTGCACAACCCTTCAAGGGTAACACATTTAATTGTTCATTATCTCCTCTCATACTTCAGAGACAATGAGTTGTTCAGGTTACACTCCAATGAGATGACTGCTTCAGCAGCAGTGGGATAGCAAACGGGGAAATTTTGCTACGGAGGCAAAAGAAGACAGAAAACCAGGGCCAATTGTATTGCAAAAAGAAGGCACCAAAATGATGGGTTCCCAGCACTTGTCGTGTATCCATTCCTTCATTCACCAAATACTTATTAAATGCCTACTCTGCTATGGGCTGTGCTAAGAGTGTTTCTAACCACAGACTAAGAACTCAGAAGACCAACTTGGCCCAGTTCACAGCATCCCCCTAAAGTCAGCACTCCATCCTGGGAGGAGGAATACCCTGACTCCCATGCTTAGGGGTTGCAACTTGTCCAGGCTGGCCTCCTGAGAAATGGGTATCTGAATGCTGCTCCCCTCTTTTCCTGCCTCCTGATCTAGTTGTTTCCATGAGACTATGAAGGTCTCCGAGCATCCCTTTCACTAAGCAGCATTTGTGTCCTTTGCCACCTGATGTGGCAGCAGTGTGGACCTGGCAGCCAGTACAAAGGGAACACTTCTAATCAGGGGAGTATGGGCACTGAACTGTTATGTGTGTGAAGGGAATCTGTCAGCCCTCCCCATGTGCAGGAACACAAATAAGCAATCAGGGGAATATGCTAAATGGTCCTGCAGAGGCCCCATCTTCATCCTCTGAATTTTCTGTGAGCACCTAGGACTTGAAACAGAACCCTGGGGACTAAATTCTGCCCTCTGTTCTCTGCCCTCTGCAGTCTCTCCTCTGTGGCTTACTAGATCCAGGGCTCTTTCAGACTCCATTTGTTCAAGTGTTAAATCTCCCAGCAGAAAAGGTGGGTGGTTTGGGGACTTTTTTTGTTTTCTCATGTAGTAACAAATAAAAAGGCTAGGATCGGCTCTCTAGTGAAACTATTTGGGTCTGGTCATGTGCACTCAGGGAAACCAGCCACTTCAAGAGGTAAAGACATCAGAAAGTTGTGCCTCTGGCTTTGAAAATGCCAAGCTGGTACCTTCATGTCTAATGGAAATGTCATACTGAACTCTATGCCTTGAGAGCTTAAGATAGATTAAGTTACTGCTGAGGTCTTACCTGATCAGAATCTACCTGCAAAATGAACTACAAGCCCAAGTCATCCACAATCAGGTAATTCCCATTCTAAACCTAATGAGAAAATAACTCCGAGGCCACCAATGGCTTTTGCTCAAAGAGATGAATAATGTGGAGAATCCTTGGCTGCGAGGAGAACAGAAGAAATTAATTGCTGAAGCCTTCACAGCATGATGAAAGCCAAGAATTATCCCCTGGATCTGCACTTATAATTTACAACAGCTGCCTCCTTCAGGCAGGCCAAAGTGACTCTCGGCAAAGCACAAAGCACAGCTGATTGCAGCGATGAATCTGGAGCTGGGTCAACACTCAGCTGCAGCTCAGGGGATGCTCATCCTTGGGCCATCTGCAGCACCCAGCCCGCAACCCAGACGAGCTCTCACTTCCCATGGCTGGCACTTGCCTTGTGACGATATATTGCTCAGTTCACCATACTGCTGTCATAACTCTTTTGAATTTCCACTGGGAGATGGCTGAAGCATGGTCTATTTATTGATATTTTCCAGCTACTGGAAACTGGAATTGTCACCGATGCATCACAGGAAGAGCATTTTATGCCCTTTTGTGAACTTCTAGCTGGATGGCAGCAGGAAAGACAGAGAAAAACATATGGGAGATTCCCTCAGGGTCACTGCCTACAAGTGAAGCCATTTCAAAAAGAATTCAAGCAAACAAACAAACAAAAATTAGGCTAGAAGCAATTAGGAGAAAAAAAACAGAAGAATGAGAACTGATATGTAAAAAGATACATTAAAAATAAATAACTGTTGTAAGCAGAGAAAACTTACATAGGCAGAGACTTTGAAAAGCATGATTTCTCCTAAAAATAGGTACAGGTTTTGTGTAAAGCAGATTATAACCTTTTGTGACACAAATCTGACAACATATTTGCTTGTTCACTGCTGAAACCAACGTTTCTATCTGAAGGACATAGTTTAAAAAGATTATACACAAAGTGAATTTGGCCACCAGACTATTCCTGCCACCCTAATTTATAATCTCAAGGGCTGAGGATCCTACTTGGGAAAGAATGGAAATTTAGTAAGAGCAAAATTTAAACAATATGGACATGAATGCTGAATGGAAGATTTAAAAAAAAATTTACAAGCTTGTTGCCAGTCTTCTCAATAACAGTTCTTAAGTACTGGGCTGCAGATTTGGTTCTAGCATCTCAGCAAAGAGAAACTAAGGGCATTGTTAGAGAAAGACCCAGCTCTTAGTTAAGCTGCTTTGAAGAGGTTAGCACATCTTGATAATTTCATGTCTACCTAAAATCACAAAATTAATCAGATTATTTATTTTCCTTAAAGGGCTAGCCACTCTTAAAGCTCATGCCCCTCAAATAGGAAGCAAGTTTCATCATTTGTAACTTTCTATGAATCTGTTTATTAGGCCCTTTTCTAGGGACACACAAAAGTAGATAGAAAGAATATGTGTGCTCATTGGGTTTCTGAGGATGAGGATGAGGAGGTATGTGACAGAGTGAAATAGTTTGACCCTCCAAGGGCAGACACCATGTCCTCGCTCAGGTTACTATACTAACATAGAGGTTGAGAGATTTTAGGACTAAGGTCACATTTTAGTGGACATTTAGTGTATCTAAACCAAAGGAAATACCAGATGACCAAATTTCTAGGCTCCATTGGCCTTACATCCCAGATAAAATCCATCTTTACTCCTGTATTAATCACATCTTAGCCCCACAAGTAGGAAGAGAATTGGAGTTGCACAGGACAACAGGAACTTGGAGATATATACAAGGTCTGTCTGGGAAAAGTCCAACCATTGTTAATGTAACAAGAATGGTTTGTGCAGCATCAATGTAACCTGGCAGCCAAGGAGAGTGGACAGGAATGTGCATGTGTGAACAATGAGGACTTCACTGTACTACTCAGTGGGTACAGTAGATGTTGTTAAGTGAGGATATGTACTGTGTGGCCATGGCATTCAAACTGATTAAGTAGAACAATGAATCTGCATCAAATTTTGTGTTAAGCTTGAACATTCGTCTACAGAAACTACTTAGATAATCCAGAAGGCCGCAGCTACAGGAAACTGGTGACTGGCAGCTTTATCAAGACAATGCACCTGCACATGCATCACATCTCATGCAGTTTTGGGGAGAAACATCAAATCACCTAGGTGACTCAGCACCCCCACAGCCCAGATTTGGCAACTTGCAACTTCTAGCTTTTCCCAAAGCTAAAATCACCATTGAAAGGGAAGAGATTTCAAACAATTGATGAAATTCAGGAAAATATGATAGGGCAGCTGATGGTGATTGGGAGAACTGTGTGAGGTCCAAAGGTGCCTACTTTGAATGGAACTGAGCATCATTGTCCTATGTACATGTTTTGTATATCTTGTGTCTTCTTCAATAAATGTCTATATTTTTTCATATTACCTGGCTAGATACCTTCTGGACAGACTACACATACATACACACATATGAGTCTGGCAAATAATTCAAAGACACACCCAACCTGACCCCACAGATAATTTATAGATATTTTCTGTTCATATGTATTCTTCTTATGTCCTTCTCCTTATCAAATGCACTCTCAAAGAAACCACACATTCTTGCCTATCCTACCTTTTATCCAATAAAAATTGCAGAATTGCAACTCCATAACCTATACCAACAACCTCTTTCAAAATAGTTGTTAGACACATAGGAATGAGAAATAGCCTTGGAGAACACCTCTAGGGCAGGATGGACTAGCCAACCACTTGGAACTGTACAGGACTCAACCCCAACGGTATAACCATATTGCAGCAAGAAACAATGGTGACAATAGACTATCAGGCAGATTCTAGTTCCAGCCACCTGGAGAGAGGAGGGGTATGTCAAACAAGGACAGACCAGATCACATCCCCAACTGCCATGTACAAAGTCACAGGAGAGGGAGATGCTGAACTTCCTGTTGTTGATGAGACAGGCAGGGGCTCCAGCATTAAGTGAAAAGGATTATTACCACCCTCAAATTTATTTTTTAAAAATCCTTTCTTTTACTTCCAGTCAAGATGGAGGCATAATAAACATGGCTTGCCTCCTCACACAACCATATCAAAATTACTACTAAACTGTAGAACAACCATCACTCAGAACCTTCAGAAATCGAGTTGAATGGAAGTCTTAACAACTACTAAATTGAAGAAACCACATCCATCCAGACTGGTAGGAGACACAGAGATGCGGAAGGGGCTGGTCCCACACCCATATGCGGTGGATAAAAATTCTGGGGGGATATCTCAGGAGTGAAGAGTCCCAGTCCCACATCAGCTCTCCCAGCACAGGGTTCCAGTACCAGGAAGATAAGTCTCCACAACTTCTGGCTGCAAAAACTAGAGAAGATTGAGTCAGTGGAAGAAACTTCTTGAGTCCCAAGCAGTTCCTCTTAAAGAACCCATACATGGACTCACCTACTCAGACTTACTGCCTCTGAGCTCTAACATCTGGGTAGCTGTGTGAAAGGCACCAGTAGCATACAGGGAGGAACTGAATTGTCTGGCATCAAGGTGAGACCTGGGGGACAATTTTCCCCCAGAAAGAAATGGAAGAAGCCACTGTCGCTTTCCTAAACCCTCCCTTCACAAAGCCACTGAACCTGCAGGCTGATGTCATATCTGAGACTCCATCAACCTGGCTCACACTGTTTGCCTCACCCTGGAGATCTCCTGAAACTCTGTCCCACCCAACTTACAGGTCCACCCAAGCTGTTAACAGTGGCTTTTCCATATGAACAGATGGTCTTGGCTCATGCTTTACAACTTCCTAAATGCTCTAAAACAAGCAATAGCCAGCCTCAGTGAGCCCCCAGGCCTCATACCTCTTGCTAAGTGGCCCCAGGCTCAGCATTATCAGCAGCCAACCTAGGTTCACAGGTTGGCTTTGACTGGGAACCTCCAAGCCCAACACAAGTAGTAAACATCTCAGATTGCTTTATAGCTCATGCAGTATAGCCCCAGGCAGAACACAGGTCGGGGCTGACCTTGGTCTCCACCACTCAGGAAACCCCAGAGCCTGCACACCCAGTGGACAGCTACAGACCACATTGGAACACCACCATCCTGCTCCTGCACAGCTGATCTTCCACGGAGGGCAGAGGTTCGTAGTCAGTCTTCACAGGCAGTCATTGCCGCTAACTGGCCTATCCTTCCCATTGATCTGCCAACAGCAACCAAGGCTCAACTACAAGAGGAGGGTGTACTCAACCCACACAGAGGATGCTTCTTGAGTACCCAGTTTGGGTGAGAGAGGGGCCTGTGCCACTGGACCCTACAGGACCCACTACACTAGGCCATGCTACCAAGACAGGGAGTCATAGCAGCTCTACCTAATACATAGAAACAAACACAGGGAGGCTGCTAAAATGAGGAGACAAAGACACATGGGCCAAATGAAAGAACAGATCAAAATTCCAGAAAAAGAGCTAAACAAAATGGAGATAAGCAACCTATCAGATGCGCAGTTCAAAACACTGGTTATAAGGATGCTCAAGGAACTTACTGAGGATCTCAACAGCATAAAAAAGATCCAGTCATAAACAAAGGATACACTAATTGAAATAAAAGACAATTTATAGGGAAACAACAGTAGCGTGGATAAAGCTGAGAACCAAATCAATGATCTGAAACACAAAACAACCAATCAGAACAACAACAATAAAAAAAAAGAATCCAAAAAAATGAGGATAGTCTAAACATCCTCTGGGAAAACTTCAAGATGTTCAACAGTCACATCATAGGGGTGCCAGAAGGAGAAGAGGAAAAGCAAGAAACTGGAAATCTATTTGAAAACATAATGAAAGAAAACTTCCTTAATTTGGTGAAGGAAATAGACATGCAAGTCCAAGAAGCACAGAGAGCCCCAAACAAGATGGAAGCAAAGAGGCCCACTCCAAGACACATCATATTTAAAATGCCAGAGGTTAAAGATAATCTTAAAGGCAGCAAGAGAAACGCAGTTACCTACAGGGGAGTTCCCATAAGACTGTCAGCTAATTTCTCAAAAGAAACTTTGCAGGCTATAAGGGATTGGCAAGAAACATTCAAAGTCATGAAAAGCAGGGATCTACAGCCAAGATTGCTCTACCCAGCAAAACTATCATTTAGAATCAAAGGGCAGATAAAGAACTTCCCAGACAAGAAAAAACTAAAGGAATTCATCATCACCAAACCATTATTATATGAAATGATAAAGGGACTTATTTAAGAAAAAGAAGACTAAAACTGTGAACAATAAAATGACAATAAATACATATCTATCAACAATTGAATTTAAAAAACAAACTAAGCAAACAAGAAAAGCAGAGATAGAATCATGGATGCAGAGAGCATTTTGATGGTTGTCAGATGGGAAGGGGTTGTGGGGGAATGGGTGAAGAGGTGATCGATTAAGAAGCACACCATGGGGACATAAAGTACAGTACAGGAAAAGCCAAAGAACTTATACACATGACCCATGGACATGAACATGGTCTGGGGGTTGTCTGAGGGAGTGGGGGTTGTCGAGTGGAGGGGGCCAAAAGGAGGAAAATTGGGACAACAGCAATAGCATAACCAATAAAATATAATTTTAAAAAATCCTTCTTTTCTATTCCATGCCTTCCTAGGAAAGTGCCGAGTCCCCAGCTCAGGTTAGCTGGAGATTTCAGAGCGATTATAAAGTTCTCGTAAAAACTGCCCAGATTTTTCCTTCAGTGTCCAGCACTTCACACGTGTTTACATGCATGTCTCACTCCACCTACCTGACACCACAAGAAAAAGGAGTCTGGTTTGTCTTCCCTTAACAGTAGGGATTCATTAAATGTTTGTTGAAAATGACAAATAAAAATAGATAAATGGCTTGCTTCTGATACCAGGTGGAAAAAAATATATAAAGTTTGTCTTCAAAACATACCAGTTACAATATGAAAAGTTAGCAGGACTCCCTCCACGAAGAACATGTGAGCTTGGTCAGGAGGTCATAGCCATACAACACCATGATAAGCAAGGAGATTGCCTGATCTGAGAATGAATTATTATCACGCAAATGCTTATAGACACATAGACAACACATTTCTTTACACTATATTTTAGGGTGTTGTAGACTACACAGTTCAGCATTGCACAAATCAGTGTTCTGAGTGTGCTTTGTCTAAGAGCTGACAGTGAACTGGGAATCCTTTCATCCACACATTAAATACCCACCATGTGTTTGTGCCTGAGTTGTGTGTAATGTCTTGAAGTGTACTCCCCCCAAAAAAATTTATGTATTGTTCTAACCCCCAGGACCTCAGCATGTGACCTTATTTGGTAATAGGGTCATCACAGATAGAATTAGTTAAAATGTATTCTCACTGGTATAAGGTGAGCCCCTAGTGCAATATGTTCTTATAAAGGGGGGAAATTGGACACAGACACAAACACGGTGAGAACACCATGTGAAGATGCAGCTGAGATTGGTGTGATGTAGCAGAAGTCAAGGAACACTGAAGATTGCCGGCAATCCCCAGAAGCTAGATGAGAGGCCAGGAACAGATTCTCTCTCAAAGCCCTAACCAGGAACCAACAACCCAGCTGACACCTTGGTCTCAGACTTCCAGCCTCCAGAACTGTGGAACAATAAATTTCTGTTGTTTTAAGCCACCCAACTTGTGGTAATGTGTTCTAGCAGCTCTGGGAAACTAACACACATATCTTTCACCCTTTGCCTAACTCTTCTCTCATCTCCCCACTGCCCCAGTAATACAAAAGAAGTTCCTCAAAGTGCCAGCCTGAATATGTCAGCCAATAATGGCCATCTCCAAATCAACCTTCATTCTTCCAAGTAGGGCATGGTGTCCACCACATTGTATTTCCCATGGGCTCCTTTGAGGGTGCCCTAATAACAGGGTGGGGCAAAAGTAGGTTTACAGTTATTCATATGGAAAACAATACAATAATTAATAAATAATAATACAAGAATAAACTCTGTGTTTCGCATGCTCACAACTGTAAACCTACATTTATAGCCCCATCCTGTTCACTCCTGCTTCAGCCTTCCCCTGTGTGTACCAAGTTTAATCAGCTTGGCATCCTTGACACAAACACTAGCATCTCTGTCATAGAGCTTACAGTAGCATTTTTCTGTTTTCCAACTTGGAAAACTAAGGATTATTCTGGGAGGTATAATTTATAAAGCATCCAAACCTGGACACCTCCTGAAGAATGAGAGTAGGAGAAGATGGAAGCAACCCTGTGGCAACCAAAGGGGGACAGATAGAGATACCTACAGAGTGGAGAAATAAGATTGAGCAGTTGGGATGCACCAGTGCCCACACATGGGTCCACATCAGAGTTGCAGTCACAGGCTAAACAGATGAGCTAAGTCTTCTTATCCAGCACCAAATATCCCAATGAAATGAACCCAGCCTTCTATCAACCCTCTGCCATCATATAGCCCAATAAACAAAACTTATCAGAAAACAGCCTGTTCAGCCTTTGTCAATGTGCTGGGGCCACAAGAATATCAGTCATAAAAATTCATTCAACATTTTGGAGTACTTATATGCGCCAGGCATGGTTCTAGGGGCTTAGGATACAGCACTGAATAGGACACAAAAACTCTGCTCCTTCCTCATTACTATTCTAACGGGAAGGATAGACAACAAGTAAGGTATAGAAATAGAAACATACTCGTAGAGTATGCCAGTGATACATGCTTAAAACAGGGGAGAGAAATGGGAATGTTTAGCAGAAATTATTTTGAAGAGTTTTGTTTCTCTTGCAGTTGTAGATCTAGTGCTACAGGAAGACCTTAGTGAGAAAGTGAAGCTTGAGTAATGAACTGGAAAGCCTGAGGGAGGGAGCCACAAAGGCATCCAGGGGAAGTACCTTTCAGGGAGAGGATCAGGTGCGGCAGCAGAGGCAAAAGCCCTGGTGGATGTGAGACATGTAATAACACAGCATGCATATGTAAACTAGTCTTATTAGAGTGTGAGTTGAAAACCTATATTCAGCAAAATCTTTCAATTCGAAGAAAATAGTCTGCTATCCACTAAACACATGACATCCTGCTTTTGCTCACTCTGCATACACACATTAGCCCTCAAAAAGGTAACATAAGTATCCGAATCACAAAAAGAAAACAGAATTTCTGAGTGACATTGCTAATGGGGTTGTTTGTTACTGCAGCACAGCGAAGCCCAACCTGATGGTGCAGGGAGTGACAAGAACTGTGCATGGTATAGTAGAAACAGGATTTCTTCTCCAAGTCAAAAAATAAATAGTTACCTTCACTGTCTGTAACTACATGAAGTAGACCTATTCTGGAATATTCTTGAGCATAGATATAGAGCTAAAAGGTTGACTTCAAACCAACAAATAAATAAAATCTTTTGTTACAGTCAGACCAGACCAGTAAACATTTGCAGAAATAGACCCCCTCCCACAGACGCTGCAGAAAGGATGCCAACACTGAGTGCAGGCTAACCTCAATGACTTTAGAGGAAATCCATTCTTGCTGTGACATTCCAAACTCCTGAATAGTCCACCTTCCTTAGCAGTGCCTCATTGTCTACCATCTCCTGGCTTTGAGAGTGGTGTGGCTAAGATCTACCATCTAGCCCATGGCACCAGCATTGGTGAGTCTGTTTTCATTTTAATAATATGTTCAAGCCATGGGTGCCATCATCAGCTGTCACTTGATAATGGAAAAAAAAAGATGGTATTGTGGTTGTCTGATGAGATGAGTTATCTGCATTTAGCCCTAATAGCTATACGGAAGATAGATATTAGAGAGTGGAAATTAACAGCGTTCAGGGAGTAGCAAAGGATCACCAAATATATTGATTTTTAATGAGTAAATTTATGACTTCAATGGGACACCTCTTGACAGATTTCTGATGAATGGAGATGTGGGTATCTTCAGTGTATATTAACACTACAAATTGGTCCTTCCTCCTGTCAGGAAAATTGCAAACCCCTCTCCCCAAAACTCTGCCCTTCCATTTGCTTTAGGTGAGGGTGCGGTTGTGATGGTGTAGAACACAGGCTTTGCAAGTTGCTTCAGCTCTTTTACAAATGGTTTCTATTAAGAACTTACAAAGCAAATAATCTCTTATTTATTCATTTCCTGGACAGGTCAGAGCAAAATCCACCTTTCCCTTCACATATGTTAGGCTTACCCCTCTCCCTCAGCCACATTTTCATACATTAGGTTTTCAAGAATATACCAGCCCCTGTACTTGACGGGCCCTCAATCAGCATACGACAACATCTGCGCACCTCTTAGGGAGCTCCGCAATATTAAACGTTTTTCATTACTTTTCTCACATTCTCTCTTCCATTCGGCAAAGCCTACCCTATGGGTGTATTTTCCCCCTCAAAACATCTTTATGCCATATCCTTCTATTCTCTGACTGAAACGCATCTGTGTTTATTCCTCAAGCTCTTGCACTTATATATTTTATTACAACTTCTTCATACCCTTTCCCACTCCCAAACCTAATCCTTTTCTTCTTTACCCCGAGGGCCCCTATCAATATAACTTCAGGTGAAACAAATGAAAATACTAGCTTTTGCCCCAGGCTTCAGGCTTCCTCCACCAAAATTAAAACATAAAAGCACTACACAGATATTAATACTATATTCCCTGCCCTGCAAACCTTCCATAACAGTCCATGGTCTGTCAGTCAACAACATATATCGAGTGTCCACTCTGAAAAGGAAGTTGGTGCCCTTCTGAGAAGAGACAAAGGAAGAAAAGGGCACTTTTGCTTTTCTTCACTACTAGTGAAAATTCCGTCTTGTTCTCTGGTTCCCACTAATTGCAATTCCCACCCCAGCACCTGTCTCCAGCTGCTGGAGCAACATTTTCCGTAAGTGGTTTGTCCCTCTCGGTCACCCACTCTCTTGGTTTCCCGGAGAACCCATCACAGCACTTACAGACTGTCCAATCCATATCAGCTACACCCTATCGGCTCCCAAAACAAAGCCAGAAAAGAGGCAGTGAACTAAAATCTGTGAACCCACTGAGATGCTAGAAACGGTGGTAGTTACTTCAGTTGCTTATATCATTTATTCCTCAGAGCTGCTCTGCGAGACAGCAATCATTCCCATTGTACAGATCTTATGGGTCAGAATCAGAAAGGGCAAGTAACTTGCCTGAGGGTTATAAAAGGGGCAAAGTGGAGAGCAAATTCAAATCTGTCTGATTCTGAAAAGCTTCCACAGAAAACAATTTTATATTGTGCAACTAGGTCAAAGAAAATTGCACATCCCTTTATGAAAACTCTGAGTGGGGATTAAGAAATGCAGATTCTGCTGTGGACCAGTGCATGTGTAGCTCACATGGTTGACACTCCTCCGAGTGGTGATAACAAGGGTCATCCAGGCACTGAGGAAGAGTTTGGGTTTATAAAATGAGAGAGAGCATAGAAAAGTCAAGATGGAGTTTGCAAGGGCTTGAGGAATCAAGAGAATCAAGGGATTTCCTGGGAATCATCTGGTGAGGATCCAGCTTTTACTATCAAGGCTGGATGTTCTTGGGAAGGGCACTGGGAGCAGTGACAGTAGTTATGGCAACACCGTTACTGAAGGCAGGTCCTATCTTTCCATCCAGTTCTGGCCCATGGAGGTGGTGGTGTACAGTGGCTACCAGCATGTTCCTGTCTGGATTCAAATCCCCATTCCTCCACTTACTAGCTGTGGGCCTTGAACAAGTCATTCAGCCTCTTTGTGGCTCAATGTCCTCATTTATAAAATGATAATTATAATAATACATACATCAAAGGTGGGTTGTAAGGATTAAATAAGTTATTATACATAGACACTTCCCCATTGTGCCTGCCATATAACATTGGGTCTGTTTGGGTTAAATTCAAAAGGACTGAGCAGCATGATTAGTGTAGGCATTGCAAAAATGGGATTCATGCTGATGAACAGGAATAGAGGATTAGAAGACAAAACAAAGTCTCCTAGCTGCCCAGTCCAGTCCTACTACCACTCTCCCTCAACCAGTCACCCTTCCGCACAAGGTCACAGAAAGGAGGAAATGCATAAAGGACAAAGCAAGTTAGTCTCCAGCTCATTGTAGCCCAATCAGTAATAAAATGCTGAGGCTGAGGTGGGCCTGGCCTGGAGCTGGGGCTCAGGTAGGGGTCCCAGACCCCAGTGTGGAACTCCGGAGAACCAGACTGGAGTAGACAGATAGCCATTGTGGCCCAGCCTCTATAGCTCCAAGATGTTCTAGAACCAAACTATCTCAAAGGCCCGCTGCACCACTTTTTCCCCAAAATCAAAACTTCAACTTCCGCTGTAGCCCTGGCTGGTGAGAGGTGGGCTTCCATGCCCTTTCCCCTCCACACACACACACACACACACACACACACACACACATTCCACAAACAAGAGTTCTCCAGTTTCCCCTGTGCACAAGAAAGTTGGTATGAGAGATTATGTTGGTCTCTTCTGAGTTGCATAGCAATTTCTGGGAGGCTTTGAGAATGGAAGGGTAAGAACAGACATGAGATGCTCACATTTCCCCAGGCTTCTAGAAGAAAGAGAACAATTTCTAAGAGAATGGAATGCGAAGGCAGTCCCTCCCCTAGAGCTGTGGACATTTCAAGGCCTGAAACTGGTCATTGCTCTTTTCCTTCCTGGAAATGGAGTGACTACCTGAACCTGACCCATCTTTCTTTACTCCTAAAGCAAAGAAGAACCTTGCTTCTTCCAGATGCCAACTATAAACAACAAATGTAACCAATAGATGCAGCAGGCATGACCCCCACATCTCTGTGGACTTCATGTTTCCTTGTGTGTAAAGTGAGGATTGGAAGTCCCCTCTCCCTCTAACACTCTGTGTCCTATAAGGCCATGAGCTCAGGCACCTCATCTTACCACTGCTCGAGTATTCAACCCCATTGTTGTAAACTTGGCCTTTAGAGAAGCCACCACAGGTTGAATCGCTGAACTTCACCAACTGAATTTTCTGTCGTTCCCATTCAAGAAGTGCCTTTACTGCCCTCCACCCATATTCCTTGAAGAATTTCCACCCATGTAAAGAGCCCAGTTGTGGAACTCTGGGGGAAAATCACTATGAAAAACTAGTTTCCCGGCTACTGGGGAGTAGGGCATCACATTGGTCAAGGGTACACTGATTTCAGGCACTTCTGACTGGCTGAAAACAGTGACCACTTGTTCTGTGATTCTTCATGCTTGTTCTCAGCTCAAATTCCATCCAGTAGTTTCAGAGTTAAGCAGAGCATGGAAAAGGGCGGGGGTTTTTTTTCACCTGCTCGGACATTTTTCAGATGCTTTTTGTGATTGGATAACTGAAAAATAGCTTTATTTTAAACCTTCAGACATGCCATGATATGGATGGGGAAAGGGAGTTGACAGGACAGGAAGACATCACCCTCAGTCTGGCTCATACCAAAGAATAGGGAAGACTTGAAGGAGGGGTTTATTTTACCACATGATGGAAGAGGTCGCTCAGAGCATCACAAAAACAAACAAACAAACAAACAAACAAAAGAACTTCATGAGGACATACAGAAGACAGAATCAACAATTAAAATTCCAACAATCCTGGTCTCCAACACGAGTGCAGTTTTAGGTTATGCAAAATTTTTCTTGCAATAAAAAAAAGCAGCAAGAGCTGACTGCAATTTCTGGCACACCATATTGTGACACTGTTATTTAGGAAACTAAACATATGTATATATAATTTTTCAAACAAAGATGTTGTTGTTTTAAGTGTAAAGCCCACAGCAGTTCTATTTGTTACAAACATTGGGTCTAATCCAGGGCGGGAGAAAAAATTACTTTTTCTGCCACAGGAAGTCTTAACTTCCATTAGCTCTGGAACATGGTTCTTCAAAATTACAGTCTCTCTCCCTTTGGACCTTAAGAAAATATGAGGGTGGAGAATTGACTTTGGATCTTTGCTCACATTTCAGTTACAACATTTCAAAGAACAGGAAAGGATTTTGGAATAATTCTTAGAAACAACCAACTTTTGCTTCCCATATATTATTGTAAGTTCCAAAAAAAGAAAGAATTAAATAAAATAAAAGGGGATGAATGTCAGAGGAAGAATATAAGGTGTTATTATTTATTGATGCTAATAAGTAATAACATTACAGTGTGCAAGCCTCTGATCTGGGCACTTCTACATGTGTTTCCTTATTTAACCCATACAACAACCTCCTGAAGTAAATACTTTTATTACACCCCCTTTACAGATGAGGAAACTGAGAAACAGAGCCATAAAGTCACTTCTTAGTAACTGAGGAAGCTAGGCCTGGGCAAAGGGGCTCCACATTTTTAATCGCTGTGCAGTGCTAAGCCTTGGCTAAGTGCTTTAACTTCATTATCTCATTTATTCCTCAGAGCATTGTAGATTTCCACACCCCAATTAACAGTTGAGCCAAATATAGACCAAAAAGACAAAGCAACCAGACGAAAGACACACAGTACGCAAATAGAAGACCAGGATTTGAACCTAGGCCTGCCAGATTCCAAAGTTTATATGACATTGTATGTCAAGTAACCCGTGGTAGGAACTAGGGATTCACAGAAAACACAACACATAGTTCCTGTACGCCCAAAGATAATGCCCTCTGTAGAAAGGAAGATAGATAAGGAAAAATATATCACAGTATAATGTGATTGTTGCAAAGGGCCTCTATTTGGTAATCAGGAGACTCAGATCTTAGAGTTTAACAGGAATATTTTATTAATCTTTGTAACTGTTCCATTTAATATAAGTCCTGGATGAAAGTAGGTCTGCCATCTTTGTTCAGGTGATCTTCTGAAGTAAACAGGCAATCCCAGAGACTCTATGAGCTCCTCTAACATGTCTGAGGACAAAAATGGGAACATCACAAATTCTAACTATCCCAATACTATCCCAACAAAGCAAGCCTAGCTTCAGTTTTTCAAAATAAACTCAGTAATTTTGAGAGATTAGAAGACTTGCTTACATAAAAAAAAAAAAGCTCTAAGACAGAGAATGGGAAATTAAAAGAAATGATCAGAGCAGAGGAAACAGGGGGATCCTATCATCTATTTGGCTACTGGAACCAAACATTTCAGTAACCTCCTAAATTTGGTACTAGAAGTACAGCCAGAATGAGGGTACTCTGTGTGGATAAATGCTGATCCTTCTGACTTCCAGGTGTGAGTCAGAGGGTGAAAAAGGAGTAAAAAACTTACATATCTGTCAGGATGATTGATGGTAAGGGAAAAAATCCCATTTTTCACAAATTATGGGCCTTTTTTTTTACTGCTAGTAATGCACAGAAGATTAAAGTGAAGTCTATATTTCACAAATGGGAGGACCAAATGATTTAAAACCTTTGTTATAATGACCTACTTTGGGGTGAAGAATCAATTTCTTTTACAGCAAGAATCCGTTAATTTAGGGAAAAGAAGAGAAGGAGGGAGGAAGCACATAGACTGAGCATAAGAGAAAATGAGGGAAAGGTGGAGAGAGAAAAGACCTTAGGGAGTCAGATAGGTTTCTTCTGGCTCTAGTTTTGTATGTCGAGCAATTTAGAGGTCATTTCGCAGAGTGGAATAAGGATAAACTTCGTATTTTGTTTTCAGTCCTGGCTCTGCCCCTACTGTGCTGTGTTAGTTTCCTATTGCTGCGATAATAAATTAACACAAAGTAAGTGGCTTGAAACCATGAAAATGTGCCACCTTACAGCTCTGGGCGTCTGCGGTGTCAACAGGGCCGTGTTCCCTCGGGAGGCTCTCGAGAGGAGACTGTCTCCTTGTCTTTTCCAGATTCTTGGGGCCGCCCACATCCCTTGACTTGTGGCCCCCTTACATCAACAAAGCAAGAAATGGCCAGTCATGTCTCTGTCACATCATATCACTTTAACACTGGCTTCTTCTGTCTGCCTCAGCCATTTTAAGGACCCATGTGATTATACTGGGCTCGCCCAGATAATCCAGGATAACTTCCCTTTCCTTAGGTCAGCTGATTTGTCACCTTAGTTCCATCTGCAAACTTCATTCTCCTTTGCCATGAAACCCAACACAGACATCTTTGGGGAGGCCACTATTCTGCGAGCCACAGGTGCTGTGCGACCTTGGCCACTTTCTTAGCTGCTAACCATCAATCTCCTCATCTATCAAATGGGAATAAACAATCTTGTTTTATAGGATATCTGTGACAATAGAATGATAGTGCATCTTGAACTCATCAGTAAAAGAGAGTCCTTGGTAAATAGTGCCTATCATTACTGTTATTAGCTCTTAATAAACTTATGTCTACTAAGAAGGCAACAATGTCTGTGAATCTTTTTCTAATGACCCAAGTAGTCATGTCAGTACATGCTGACAATTCTACTTTAAGTTTTCTTCCTTTTTCATTATGTCAAACTCTCTGGAAAGTTTCCAGCAAGCTGCCTTCAACCTAAGTACATCCATATGCTCCCACAGCCTGGCACAGGCTTGACAGGAAACAGAAAACTTGTTTAAATTTAAGCCAAGGGGGCTCTTTCCACCTTTGCTTTCTGCATAGAACCCTGCCTCAAGTCAAAAGGCATAGAGAAAATGGAAAAGGTAAAATGATGTCTTAAGTGACTTGGCTTCTCCCATCACACGAAGCAACAGGAACTCTCTGGCAGGAGCCCCTTCACATATCAGTAGGTGCAGAGCCCCTCAGTGACCTGGGTAAATGGCAGTGTCTTATGTTGTAAGGGTGGAAAGTTCTAAGTCTTAGAGGATAAAGTAAGAGCTTTGCCAAGCAAAGCCGCCTTCCTCCTCCCAGTGTTACAGTGAAATGCCTCTCAAACATTGCCTAATTATTATCCCAACATCCTCAGTGAGCTCCCCTTGGGTGGCACTAAGCATTGCTGGAAATTCTGCCAGGTGCCCAACAATTAAGTCAATCCGTTATTTCTCTTCTGCTGGGCCTGTGGGAAATTCAGGGGAGTTGGTCCAAGGAGCTAGCCAGGCTCAACATTTGGCTGAAGATGAAAAGACAGCATTTGGAGGCACAGCCAAGGCACAACTCTCCAGGGATCAGAAAGGGAGGGGTCCCTGTGACCTCCAGCTCAGCTAGTGACCTCCACCAAGCACTTCCAGGTCAAACCATCCTGCTCTCCACACACAAAAATACTAGAACCAGGAGCTCACACACACAAACCACCGAACTCCAGAGATCTTAACTGCCCCACAGCTTTTCCCAGACAGAGAAGGCCCTGTCCCCTTAGCTCCAACCGCAAAGCCTTATTGTGTCAGGGGAGCAGACTTCCACTCCAGTCACTTCACTTTATGTGGGGAGAGAATAAAAGTTTCAGCCAGACGAAACTTTTCATCTGTGAACAGTGGTGAAAGAGAGTGGAACTGGAACCAAAACTGCACCTTCTGATTTGGCGGCTTTTCCCACCACACCAGGATGCCCCTTCGAATTCAAGAGGAAGATAAAGAGGAAGAAGAACAAGCAGCAGCAGCTGCTGCCACCAGAATATGCTCAGACAAGTATAATATTTAGAACATGAGTGCTGCTTATTAGTATGCGATGTCATTCCACTTTGACAGAAAAAAAAAGTCTTTGTGTTTCCATAATCCACTGATAGTCTATTCTCTTAGAGACAACAAACTCTCCAAAGTTGTCTGCATCCCTTCCACCCTCTTGCCCATTCTAGAAAGTCCAGGGAATAGCACTACTCTGTGGCAGCTGCGTCCAGTACCTTGGGAATCTGAGAACTTCGGAGAGTGGCACGGCCAGAAATGGGTAAGACAGAGCCCTCAAGCCAAACACGCTCACACACACACTTCCCCGGCCACTGTGGCTGCACCCAGAGGAGCAAAAGGCAAAACATTCAAGGGCAATGAGAGGGGTTGTTAGCCATCTGTGCATCAGAGGACAAGTAGTTATCTCCCTCCAACCCGTGCATGGAAGAATGGAGCAGACGGAAGACAGTAAATTGTCAAAATGGCATAACGCTATGCAGTCACTGAGAGGGCTAATGGAGCTACAAAATGAAAACACACACACACACACACACACACACACAGACACACACAGTCTTGTGAAATACAACCTAACGCTGTCTTATGAATTTTCATACTCCTCTGTGATCCATCATAGCAGATATTACACCCCAAACTATCATTTATCACAAGGAGCACTACAGGCAGGCAGGGGACACAGCCCTGAGGGGATTTGAAGCTGCCACTCCCTGAGGTGTTTCCCTGGATCCCCTTGCAAGCTATAAATTAGGAGGTCACTAAGGAGCAAAGTGTAAGTAAGCAGGCATTTTTGCTGTGCCCATTCCCGGGGAGCAGAGCAAGAGGAGTCAGGATGGAGAGGGTGTTTCCCTGTTTGTCTTGGAGTTCATCGGCACCACATGTGCAAAGCAGGTTTCTAACCAAACAGGCCTGCCTTCCTCTGTAAGCTGCTCTTACACCTGAGAGGTCCTGGAAATGTCCCAGTCCCGGGTTTTCCTACTGAAGTCCCCCTTTTTTCATCCATGAAATGGGGCCTCTGTCTTCTTTTTTCTAAAACTTCTGAATTGAAACCCCAATACTTTCATCAGATCCTCCCCCAGCCTGTCAACCTGAGGGCATAGGAGAAAGTCAGAAAAATTAAAGGAGAGGGAGAAAAGAAAAAAGCTGGGGAAGACGAAGGAGAGATCGGATGCGACAGGCACCCCCACGTATATCACCTCATCTCGTTCTTGCGACAACCCTAACAAAAAAGGCTCATCCACTTACTGCCATTTTACAGAAGACCAAAATTGAGACTCAGGGAGGTTACTTGGTCTGTGTCTGTGGGACGTTATTTCACGCTTTTTTTTTTTTAATTTTGTCAGCAAGCCAGCTAAAGCTAAGGACAATGTGCTATGGGTACCCCTATGTACAGAGGAGAGACTTGTCCCATCCCTCCAGGTCTTGCTCAGCAGTGGATCCCCCCACAGCTTTCAGCCGATATATGCAGAGGCTTGTTGAGATCAAGGACAAACAGTCGTCACCCAGCTGGGAGGTCTGTCGGATAAGACTGAGGTTCCAGTCCTTGGCTGGAGTCTTGCTGAGTGAAAGAAAGTCGCCAGTCCATCCCAATGTAGCCACACAAGCGAGGCATAGATCAAGAATGCTAGGGAGGGAGCACATGTGTCCTTGATGTTTGGAACTTAATAAACCGTGATGTGGTTGCTGCCTCAAGGCCAGAAATTCAGAGAATTCTAAAGACAGTAGGGTTCCAGCTTGTCCTTCTAGCTCATGTGTGGCAAGCATGTGTGAGCCTCCAATAGGCCCATACAGGCTGAGAAGGGAACCTGGTCTTATTCAACTGGTTAGAACCCAAGAGGGCTTCCTGTCATGGCCAGAATACCCTAGAACTATGAAGCTAGGGGCGGGGAGGTAGCCCACTGCAGGCAGGACCTGAGGAGGAGTATAGGAGAACAGACAAGTGTGCTGTGCACTGCAGGTGTCTCCATGGGTTGCCTAGGAAGGATCCCTAAATGGCATGGAGGACGTGATAGGTGCCATGATAGCCAAAGGAAAACTGCAAATAGTACCAGCCAGGTAGAAACTTTTATTTCTTCTTCTTCCCTGCTCCCCTACCCCCAACTCTGGAGGACTCATGGGACAGAAAAAGATAAAGAACGGAGAAAGTAGGAAGATATAGGAAGCCACACCTGATCACTTCCTCACCACAGGTCTGGCCAGAGATGATGGCTGATGGAGGTGGGTGAGGGGTAGAGAGGAAGAGAGAGCTTCCAGTTTTAAAGTGGACTGGAGTGGAATTTAATGCCTGAAAGTGAGCTGTTATTGTCACTAAATTCTGACAACGGAAAGACGCTGAAAAGCTGTGGGACTGTGGGGCAAAAAGGGGTGGGGGGGGTTCAACATAGCCTGTTTGAAGGTGGCGGGAGAAAAAGAGAAAAATAGTGTTCCCCAACCTGGACCCTAGCCAAGTCAGCCCAGCCCACAGACTGGTTACACTTAATATCACAGATGTTTGCAAAGTTAGAACTGAAACTTTGTTTTCCAGCTCCAAAGGCAGATCTTTCTAGTACTATAGGGGCAGAAACCAAAAGCAATTGAAGTCTTTAACGCTACAGTTAAACATGTTTTGGAATCATTTTTTTCCCAATGTTAGTGGCAGCAACATAGATCTGCTTCAGAAAGTAAGATCTGTTTCGGAATTACATAGGGGTCTGCAGTGTGAATCCGTTCAGTACCATACAAGTTTGTCCACCATCGTGTCAGGGTTGGTAGCATGAGAACACCCCAGCTGGCCGACTTACTGAAAGACACTGAGAAGAGAGTACCAACAAAGACTTGCTTCTTGATCAAACTCGAGTTAGGCTCCTCTGAGCCCTCTGGGCAAGGCATCCACCTTGCACTGCTTTTAGCAAGAATCCCCCACCCCTGATACCTAAATCCTTGGCCTTTCTTAAGCAAGAGTCCTATAAGGCCACTTAGCAGGAATCCCCCTACCTTTGGCATCTCTTATTCTCCATCTACCGTTTGACCCCTGCTCCCCAAATAGAGCTACAAATCCCCAGCTGTCTTTACTGTATTTAGAGTTAAGCTCAGTCTCTCCCCTGCTGCAGTACTCTGCCCTCTCCTGCAATAGTCTTGAATAAAATCTGTCTTGTCACCTTGATGAATACTGTCTCCCTGAAAGCACCAACCACGGAAACCCTCCTGAGTGAGGGCAGAATGGTACGGAGAACAGCTACCTCAATGACTCGCGTCGGAGGTTTGCCAGACCTGTTTTTTCCTCTGCTGTGGGCCAAGTACATTCTGAATTTTCTCATCCTTTTCAGGTATTTGTTTTTCAAATCTTTGTACTAAAGAAAGTGAGGGCAAACAAAAAAGAAAATATGAAGAAAGTATTTGGTTGGCCAAAATGTCCATTTGGTTTCTTTTCCATAAACTAAAAGATACATTTTTCATTTTCACCACTAACTTTATTGATTTGGGTATCCTGAGTATGTCGGCTCTCTCCTGCTATTGGCTTCCAGTAGGCAGAGGCCAGGGTGCTGCTGAACATCTTCCGATGCATAAGGCAGCCCCACAGCAAAGGATTATTTGGCCAAAACGTCAACAGTACCAGGAAACTTCACAAACCACTTCTGACACATTCGATCAGTCATAGCACCTTCTCCATGCACTGCACAAATCTTCTTTTGCACTTCAGTTGTGTTTTTACCTTTCTTCAAACAATAAAGCATAATACACTATAAATGTTGTGTATCTTCTTCCATCTTCAAATGGCTGCACAAAAATTCACCAACTTTAATAAGTTTTTTGAATGCACGCCGATATGACAGCGGTCACAATACAATCTGACAAAATTGTTTCCAATGAAGTTAACGACAACTGATCACTAGTAGAGCCATCTTACGGAAAAAAACTAAATGAACTTTTTGGCCAACCCAATATTACAAACAAACGGAGAGGAAAGGGCCAGTCAGGATGTGTGACAGAGACAGCCCCTGCATTCAAGGCTGGTGAGGCAGGAAAGAGACAGGGGTGGGGAGAGGGAGAAGAGAAAGGTTTCACCAAGCCAGGCTTCTGGACTAAACACTACAGCTTTATAAATTCCCAGAAGTGCAAAACAGATATCAATGTATATAATGAAGGAAAAAAGGAAATGAATTCAACTCACTTGCTTATAGGGCTGCCTTAAACAAACAAACAAAAAAAGAGGCAGATAAATGACGCTAACGGAGCTCTTTGCAATGTTTCAACATAAATAAATAAAATCTTCCCTGCCAACTTTTTTTTTTATTATTATGTCTGTCTGTGACTTTTTAAATGCTTTCCTTAAAAAATGTTTTCATGCTCGCTTTTCCCTGAACGTTTTAGTTTGCCTTCTTAAATTTCACTGGAGACCTGCAAATCAAGTTGCATCTTGCTGATTTGACAGCTGCTGTTACGCAGCCCAGCGGAAGGCGATGCCTTGGCATCGCTCTTGCTGGGAAGAGAGTTTATTAGCAAACCCTCCCCTGCCTGGCTGACAGGAGGACGTGCGGGGAAGGCCAGCCTAGGCTAGGCCTGGCCCAGGAGCCAGCCGGCAGGTAAGTGGATCAGGCGGATCAGGCCACTCAGCAGTGACCTTCAGTCTCCTAGCGACAACAAAGGAAATCACCTTTTTCTCCAAACATCATTAGACACCCTTGCTTCTGTCCTGGCCGAGAGGGGAGAGGAAAGTGGGTAGAGGCAGGCAAAGAAAAATCCTTGTTTTGCAATCCCAGTAATTAATCCTAGAGGGTTTCTCCAACTGCTACTGCTGGCAGGAAGGCCTGGGAAAGCCGAGTCGCCAGGCTTGTGGGCGCTGGCCACCGCAGAGCAGGCTCCCTACTTGAAATTCAAATGAGAGCAGCTCTGACCTTTCCTGTCACATATTTTATTTCAGAGACAGTTTACAAGGCCTCTCCACCATGCAGGTCATGTTTTAGTTTAAACAGAAATACTCTCGTAGGTGTTAGATGCGAGTTAATGATTACACTGAAATCATTCTAATTAGGCTCTGTTGTTACATGGTGCCCTTTGGGGGCTGCTGCTGTTGTCACGTAAAGTATTTTGTAGAAAAATAATTGGTCTGAGATCCCTTCCTCCCTTTCTTACATACCCATCTCCTCTCTCCCTCTTCTTTTTTTTTTAAATACTTATTGATCTTTCAGCGCTTGATCAGGAAGATCATTTACCTACCCGTCCCTGTGAACCTCCTGGAAGGTATCAGGGCTGTTAACTGCAGCCAGCGGGGAGGGAGCTGAGGCCCATCCTTTGCTAACTTAGGCCTGCATCTCTGTATCAGAAGGGAAGTGAGAATAGGTTTCTATCAGGGCTCTTCCAAAGCACCCTTACATTTTGTTGGGTTCTGTTTCATGTGTGAGGAGGAAGAAGAGGAGGGAGGGCTGGGTGTGTGGCTGACAGAGAGCCTTGTCACCCTCCTGGGCTGTGCGAGTGTCGGACAGTTTGATGGAAGTGGGCAGGGCTGGTTTATCTGTAAGGTTTATTTATCATTTACACATATCTACACACATACACCATGCTCACTCCACTCTGGAGCAGTTTTCTATCTTAATACTGCTCGGATGGTCCAATATTAATGTTTTTTTCCCTTTTGTCAACTTTTCTTTGTTCCTTCTCATTTCCCTGGAACAATTGACCTAGCTGCCTTAGAGAAACAGGGCTTGGCAATTTAAGGGGATATATTTAACACTAGAAGAAGCGTAAATAAAGTGGGGGACACAGGAAGGGCTTAGGGGCTACAACTAATAATGTCTGTCCTGAAGAATGGTCAACACTGATGAAGATGTGACAGACCATTAGAGAAAAAAATACATTTTTCCAGAAACTCTGACAGTTAGCAGGTTGGCTGAAGAGCTAAGTGCGGCAGGAGAAGGATTTAAATGGAGAAGGAAAGACTCAGACTGGGAAGGGCACACTAGCCTCATACCCTAAGGAGGGTGAGAAAAGGCTTAGTGTCCTTGCTTATAACACAGGGAGTTGGCTGCATTTGTTAATGTGGCGTCCAATCTTAAAAGTTTTGAAAAAATTATCCTGAGGCCAACTTGTCCCAGCTACTTTAAAACTCAGAAAATGTAGAAGAAAATGAAGTTTTTTGCAGTAAAAATCTGTTTGAGGCAGATTGGCAAAAAAAAAAAAAATGTACTCCTTCTGATAACTAAAAAGAAGTATAAAGAACCAAAAGTATTAAAGCATAGCTACTGTTTACCTATCTTAAAAACCCAGCCCTCAGGGATCAGCTGTCTCGTCCACCAATCCTTGCTCCTCAAAGTGTGGTCCCTGGATTAGCAGTTCTCACTTCCCCTGGGAGGGTGCCAGAAATGCAGAACCTCAGGCCCCACCCCAAACCTGCTGAATCAGAATTTGCACTTTAACAAAAGCCCAGGTGATTCGCTGGCGGCTCATTCATTCTGAGACGCCTGCTTTGAGGCACTCCCACATTCATCAGAATCATGGGAACTTATTTCCCACGTAAGTGAAAGGCTTGCTTCCCTTGAAACTCACATCTCATTCCACCACAGAAAGAGGCACCTGCTCCAACTCCCTGCTCTGTTTCCCTCGGAAACTGAGAATAAAACAGAGACGCTAATTGGATCCTCAAGAAAAAAAAGTAGTAACCCAAACTTCTCTTCCTTGAGAAATCCATTATAGTGTTTGGCTTTCATTTTCTCTTTGTGGGAGGGAGGGGTCCTCAGGAGGGAAGGAGTGTGTTATTCAGAGAGCCTTGAATTCCTTCAGAGAAACCCATAAACATTGAAATACTGAGTTAGAGACCTCATGTTTCTTCTCTGGTCTGTTAAGAACTAATGTGAGTTGTCGGTCCACAAAAAATCCTCGCTATATGAATAAGCCTCCCTCCAGTGATGCTAAGAATTCAATTAATGTTATATTCGAGTATGAAAGGACTAGTCTCTCACTGATTTGATGAGACTGTACTTTGTTAGGATTTGGATTCACAGGTTTGTTTTCCTGGATATGTTTTAGATAAAAATTTCTCCAGACAGAAAATAAAATATGTGTATATATGTATGTGCATGTATAGATTATCTATCTGGCTAACTAGCTAGCTAGTTAAGACACTTGCTCTTCTAGACAATTAAGCAAGTTTATTTCAAGAACTTCACAAAGCCTAGACTGGCCTTATAGCCTCAGGCCTGCCAAGGCCTCCAATTGCAGTGTATACATAACAGCTAACACCTTTGTCGCTGCCTAAACAAGGCATCAATAATTAAATTCCGTTTATAAAAAGAAAATTATTCATGCCATCAGCATTCCCCATCAATAACAGGAGGAAACCTAACTGTCTCATTACCCCATCACACTGTGTGCAAACAGGGCTGCCCTGCCCACTGTTGACGGTGAATATTTGATGAGTGAGAAAACAGGAAGGATAATCCAAGGATGCAGAGGAGGGCTGGAGCGCTGCCAGGGCTACGGCCCCAGGGTCAGGATGTGCCTCAGGGACCCTCCTCCAGACTGGCCTGTAGATTAGCCATAAACTGACCATAGCTGAATGGAATGCCGGCCATCTGGCTGCTTCTCAATTCCAGAGTCTTTCTTTATTCCTGTCTAAAAATAAACTTGAACAAACCGTGGTTCCCTTTTTTCTCCTTTGCTTTCTCAGTGAATGCCTAGAGAAGTTTCTCAATTAACTTTTTAAAAGAATTGATTTCACGGTCATGCCCTGCTTCATGATGAGGACACGTCCTGAGAACTGTGTCCTCAGGCCATCTCCTCTCTGTGCAAACCTCATGGAGTGCACTCACACAAACCGAGATGGTCTAGCCTTCCGCACTCCTAGGCTCTGTGGTGTACCACCATATATTACATTTAATACCATGGTCTCATACGTGGTCCATCATCGACCAAAACATTAGGTGGCTCATAACTGCATTTCAAACCTTATACTGAAGCTCAACAAGCAGACTGGAAGTTCAGTGAGAAAAGAGATCAGTGAGGTAGGGATCGATTGGTGATCTACGAGCTCTGTATCCAGCGTCAGCTTTCCCACGGAGCTCCTGGGAAGCAGTGGGAGAGCTGCTCCACCTTCCAGAGCCTCCGTGTCCACAGCTCTAAACTGAGGCATTTGGAAGAGCTGACTTCTCTTCCAACTCTTAGAAATAAAAAGTTTCTTCTTGTGGAAAGCCTTTTCCCCATAACATAAAATATGGGAAATTCACAAGTGACCAAAAAGTAAAGAGGTAGTTTGGTATTGACTTTGCTGCTGGTCTTGGAAAAGAAATGATGACTGCAGCCCCTGGGTTTCTCTACTCTGTTGAACAGCTATAACGCTGGCCGCTCTCTTCTGCAGAGTGACTCTGTTTCTCCCACCCAGGCAACCTCCTTCCTTCTCGACCCACCTAGTGTCCCTGGGGGCTGGCCCCTGCAGGCAGCAGCATCCACTTGCCTTGTTTTCTGTCTTCCTGTACACCTGACCCTGATATAACATTATGTCAACTATACTTTTGTTATTTTTTTCTAATTTAAAAAATTAAAGATAGGTTGTATGAATAGATTTGTTAAAGACAGAGAGATCAGAAGGCAGTGGACATATAATATTTCTTCCTTGCTTCTTCCCTGTTTCTGCAACCCTGCTGTGATGGCAGCCATGTCTTTCCATAACAGCAGCTCTCACTGGACAGCTTCTTGCCCACAACTCTAGTTTTCTCTGGGCTCTGGAAGCCTATTTCTTCCCCACCACCTTAGCCCTAGGCACAGTAACACCTCTCCATTGCTGCTGGCCTCTGCTGGCCTCTACTCTATCCATGTCTCCCTCAGCCGCCCTTCAATAAAACCCTCTATTTGAGGCATCTCAGTTCGGTCCCATTTCATGCTGAAAATCTAAGTGACACACCAGGTAAATATTAAGACTAACCAATTTAAAATAACTTACATATTGTTTCAGATGTCCAGGGCAGCCATAACAAAGCACCACTGACTGGGTGGCTTACTTTCTCACAATTCTGGAGGCTGGGAGTGGAGTCCGAGATCAAGGTGCTGGCAGCGTCTGTCTTTCTCGCTGAGGCCTCTCTCTTGGCTTATAGGGAGAAGACAGCCATTATATCTTTACATGTCTGTGTCCCAATCTCTTCTTCTTATGAGTACACCAGTCATAAAAGCCACAATCTGAGGTACACCAGTCATAAAAGCCACAATCTGAGGCACTGGGAGTTAAGACTTCAACTATACATTTTTAGGGACCCAATTGAGCCCTTAATAGATACTTCCAGTGCAATTAAGCCACCAGTTTTGAAGAATGAAACACGGATATCATTCTAGCGTATTCTTCAAATGAGGTCTAAATTCTATACCCAAAGTACAGTCAGCACTATGTTCTCAAGAGGGTATGTGGCACCAGACAAACTCCAACCATACATCAGTTGCACTATGGTGCTGACTTTGCCCACCTTGTCCAGGGGAAATTGTGGCAAAAGGGGCATGCCTTGGTGGGAAAGCCTAGTTGGAAGGCAGAAGATGGGGTCCCCTACACATGTGTCTTTGACCATCAATCCATGTCTCAGATGCTCCATTTTTGCATTCATAAAGTAGTAGTAATATTAACTGTCTCGTGGGGTTATAGAAGAATTGAAGAATAGTCCTTTGCAAACTTAAAATACCATCCTATGCAAATAATAAAATTGTCCTGAATTTAATTGTATTACTTTCTAAGTATTAGGTTTCAAAGACAATGAATCCTTTGAAGGTAGCCAATCTTGTTATACACTAATTGTATTTCTTCCACAGCTCCTATCTGGGCAGACAGTGGGTTTTCCATAAGTATGAGTTGAATTAAAGCTTTAGGGATACAGTGTTTACCAAGCTGCTTTTTTTTTTGGAATTAAAAAGCAAAACATGAACAAAGGCACCCAGTTCTGGAAGATGAAACTAGAAATATCTATTAGGTTGCCCATTAAGTCAAATTAAGTAAAACATGTTTCAGTATTCCTACCATCAGATACAGCGCATGGCTCTTGTCCAATGATGGGAGAGCGCCTTCAGTTTCCTGGTAACAGATGGGACCTCCAATGTAACTGAAATTTGTATGTAATAACAGCTCCATCCGCCAATCAACACATCACAGTTTCATGCGTACTCTGAAATTTTATTTTATGGAGGACTGAGCTTTGCACAACATTAAGTGACATTGATAGCTGGAATCCTAATTCTTCTTCAAATACTTGAATGCTGGAACGTTTTGTGAGAAGTACTGAGGAAATCTAGCTGGAGGTGGGAAGTATCAGAGGATAAGGAATGAGGATTATAAATTGGGACTTTTTTAACTCTAAGAGAACTACTTCCTTGAGTCTTGTGAGCTTCTCCTGATCTCCTTCTGTAAATCCCTTCATTTTAATTCACTGTCACCCCATCCAGAGCACTGTTAATAAATGGTCTTTTCTTGAAATGGGGCTGAGGTTTTCTCTATTTGAGTTTATATCATGATGAAAAGATTACTTTAGTTGAAGTAGAACTGTGCTGTACGTTCCACAGTTAACATAGCTTCTTTCCTATTGGAAACCACTTCCTATTCTATAATATACCTGTAACATTATTGCAAATCCACAAAGAGAGAAAGAGAGAGAATTATGGAGAGTTCCATGGCCTCCAAAGTCCCCCCACTTCGGATGCTATATAGATCATATTACCAGGAGTGAAGAAGAGTTAGGAAAAGCTAAAAGAGAGGGTAAGGGGCAGGCGGACAGCAGATGTTTTGATGGGAAGCAACAAGAAAATTATTTCCCTTGTTCCTGGATAGGAGAGTGTGAAGAGGGATGTCAGGGTGGACCCAACACAGTGTGAGCTCTGAAGTCAGACCACCTGGTTCAATGCTGGATCTGCCACTTACTAGCTGTGTGTATTTGGGCACATTTCTTAACCTCTCTATGCCTTTGTTGTCTCTTTTGAAAAAAACAGGATAATATAAACTCTTGCTTCATAGGGTTCCGTAGATTAAAAGAGTTAATTAATATAAAGGACATAGAACTGAGCCTGGCAAATAATGAGGTCTGAATAAATATTAGCCATTGTTGTGTTTATAAAAATCTTCAGTTTTCTTTAAGTCAGAACTTTACTGCTTGAGATTTTTCTAAGCATGTCAACATCTGACTTAAATGTAGGAGATGAATAGTCGGGTCCCTTTGTAAGGTAAAAGCAGTGATCTGCTTTAAGGAGGTCTGGCCCTTCCTGGCTCTCACATTGAGTACTCCCATGAAGCTGTCAGACCTGCCAAGTCCTTAGATTACCTATATGCCAGAACAGGGAGAAAAATTAATGAAGAGACAAACTCAGAGAGATTATACTCTGCAGATTTCTTACAAAGGTCTATGTCAGGCAGGGGACCGGAGAAGGGACATTACCACTGAGTACAGACAGGCCTCCAGGCCTCTCCTCATTACATACTAGCTCTTGACACAACCCACCCACCTCTTTATTTTGTGAGATGTTCATTTGCCCAGGATTCTAATCAAATCAACCCACACATGGCTCAACAGAAAAGTGACCTGAAAGACCAAAGCACAAACCTCTGGAAGGCCAGAACCACTCCTTAACCTTGCCCTGTTTCTCCCAGAAAACCTGGCACTTTGCTTTACACACAGTAGGTCTTGAAAACAATCCTGATTAAAGTATCACCTTAGTTTGATTTGCAACAGTAATCTATCTACACCATGCCTTCCTCACATCAGCATGATGTGACATGACATATGGGCACATGGAAAAGATCATGAAAGAAATCGCTCATAATAAGAATTTTAAATCCTCCTTTATTTCAGAACTCCTAGCATTACCCTTATGCAATGTAAAGGTTAACAGACAATATATATCAGTTTCCTGAGGGGCCACTGCACCAACACACTGTCTTATTCTTCAAAAGTTCTCCCACCAGCATGCATCACCGGCTGCCCACCTTGGAGTCTCCATCCACTAGTGCACATGAAATTGCTTTGTCAAATCAAAAGGCATTTTTGGCTTCAAATTAAATGCAGGCTCTGTCTGGATGGCTGCCAAATCCTATTTATCAATGTAACAGACAATATTTACCGATTGCTCCATTTCCCTAAATTGTTTTCCATCCTCAGGACATGTTGTTAGCATCTTAATTTAGCGCTGATTTCTCCAAACTTCTCCCATGTGTTTTACCTTACTCCTCCTCCTGACAAAAGTGAACACTGACAAGGACAGCTCCGGCAACTTTCTAACACAATGGATTAGTGCATTCTGCCTCAAACTAACCCTTAGCGGTTGCACAGCTACCGGATGTCACTTCGATTCCTGATATTCTAGCAATCGTGCATGGCATTTCTTTAGGCATGTGAGACTGAAATCTCTCTGACAACATGTTGGAGCACATGGCAGCCAAGGACACAAACACAGTTGCCTCTAAGATGAAGAAGACTGGAAAGGAAGGCATCGTGAAAGAAGAACAAGAGAAAGAATAGACTGGGAACGTAGGCCTAAATCTGGGATATGGTTAATCTGATACCAGCCGATGGATCCTCAATTTTTTTGTTTCCATATTTACAGCAACCTGGTGTCTAGAACCAGAAACCAGGAAAGCATTTGAAACAACTAGAGATGACATGAGACCTTAAAATCAAATTAACGCCTCCCTCACACAGACAGTAAATATTGGATTGGACAAAAAATTTGTTTGTTTTTTCCATAAGATGGCTCTTAAGGGAGTCCAATCCTTTGATGTCTCTGGGCCACACTAGAGGAAGAGTTGTCTTGGGCCACACATTAAATGCACAAACTCTAACAAAAACCTGAGGGCAGAGAGTTGAAAGGGCCACACATTAAATGCACAAACACTAACAAAAACCTGAGGGCAGAGAGTTGAAAATAAGTGATGAATACCACTGATGACCACCCCCAGGAGGCCGGCCACAGACCCTGACCCTGAGAATGCTACAGCTGCCCTTGGAACGTGGGGGAGCAGCCATTGGTGGTCACTTTTCTGACCTGTTGCCTTGATCCCCACCTGGATAACCAGGACCTGGAGAGTTTCTATTCAAAGCCATTGCACAAAGAGGAGCTCCACTTTGTCGTTTATAGTTGAGATTTCTAGAAAAGGAAAGGTAACTGATAGAAAGGTGAAAGATAATTATTCACAGTTCAAAAACTGTGGCTAACCTTGAGTTCCTACACATCTTAGCCATTAATATCACACTAGTAAGAATGATGCTCTCCCACCAGGTTAGACCACCCTATCATACCTGGAGCAATGGAGGTACTGCCTGATAAGAAAGGCAAGACTTCGAGCTATAGGGGTAAGAACTTGATGAAGAAGAATGTAATTTGTTCAGGGGAAGCAAAATGAGAGAAAATGCAGAACCTCAGTGTGCAAATACCATGTCTAATTCAGCATTTTGTGTGACACCTGGCACATTATTGCTATAAACTTTTAACAACTTTAATAATATCCTTGAATCTGATTCTTCTCCAACAGACACATTTTAAAAGACACCTTCAAATGTGATGCTAGAAAAACTATACTTACTGCTTAGTGTTATTTCTGACAAGTATTTATACACACTTGTAATGCATAAAAAGTACTCATTTAATTTGCCTTTTCAATATCACAATGAAAAAAATCACAATCAAAGAATGGAACTCATCTTTGAAGACTTTAATAAGGCCAGGCCATTCAGAGCATCTATGCGAACATCTCTACATTCATCTTCAGAAATCAGCAAAGTCTCCGGAACATACTCAGCAAGAATTTACTTGGCTCCTCTTTTGTCGCAGTGTGGAAAATGCCCACACACTTTTTTCTACACAGACAGACATTTCTCACACACAGTCTCCTCGTGTGGGACAGGAAACACTTTAATCAGAACTCAACTTATCATAGACAATAAAGCACAGCTAAAGATAGCTTTATAAATAGGCTAGGACTTTCAGAAATTGCTACCTGCTGAAGCACACAATGGGGCCTTGTCATGAGATCACAGTGAGATAATAACAGTTTTATTTAATAAAGTTTGGTGACCAATTGAACACATGCACTAAGAATTACACAGTAAGGATGCCTTTTTGTGTATTTCCTGCCAGCCACCGTGTCGGACACTGAGGCTGTATTCCCAGAGAGCCACGCTGATGCAGCGTCAGCGACAGGCGATCCTGACGTCTGTATTAAAAAGTCCAATTTGGCTGTCCGATCGCTCTCAGGGTATGGCGCCCACAGGCACGACACCTGAAGATTCCAACTCTGACCTTCTAAAGTTTGGGTTATGATTAACACCACTGTTAGGAAGGCAGAGGGGAAGATTTCTTTCTATAAATTCTTTAAAAATCAGAACCGTGATGTGTGTGTTCTAATAAAACCTAAGAAATAAAAACAATAGGACCAAATGTAGGTAGCTTTTTTAGGGCCATGAAAACTCCCATTTCTAATAACACAAAGAGATATTTTTCAAAATCACTCTCGCACCTAACAACACGGATGGAAATCTCAGGATCCACAGACTACTCTGGGATTTAAAAGTCTGAGGTTTTAAAAGCCTGGATGTTACATTCAAATGGCCCCACACTGCCATCAGATAGCCACACCCGGCTTCCCAAAAAGCTTCAGCCTGTGACATCCCAAACCAGTGGGCCAGTCCCTGAAGATTCTAGAGGGTGATCCACACAGAGAGGTTTTTCTAAGATCAATGACTTGGAGCCATCGTGACATGCGAGGCCCCATGAGTAAGCCTAGCAGGAGAAGGGAGGGAACAAAGGGAGGTTGTGAGGCACTAGAGTGTCCCCTGGCACAAAAAGTTGATGCCCAATTAGATTTAGAAAAAGTGACAAAGAGTTGATGCCCAATTAGGTTTAGAAAAAGCTCTTCTCTGTAAACCTCAATTACCTGTGATGCCTTATGACATTCAGCATTTACAAAGTGTAATTACACAATAGTGTCTGACATTTCACGTCTATGGATAATTTAAAAGACTCCTACTTCAAAAAAGCTGCTCATGAGCAACAGTAATCACTTCAATTAGCTTGGCACCATTACAATGTAACAAGACCATTTGACTGCCTATTAGAACCAGCCAAGCTCTTCAAGTGTGTTAATTTAGCAGTCATTGCTAATTTCTGGGCTTTGCTACATTTGCATAGGAAAACACAGCCCTTTAATCAAAAGAGGAAGTTACATACATTCCTGAGCTGGCTTCCTATTCTTAGAGGAGCTTTTTATATTTTCACATTAAAAAATCAGAAACATATTCAAAACATGGGCATCTCTAAATAGTACTGGGTAAGATAAGACTCCTAACCAAATTTAAGCAAGATGCTAGGTCTCCCAATTTCATATCATTTATTCATGTGTGGGTATACATAGACACACATACACATATATACATATAAGTTTATGATATATAAACATACATATAGGACATATAATAGGCAACATGTAACATATATTGGATGCTATAATACCTAATATATTTATAATATCCAATATATTATAAAATATAAAAGAATATCCAAAATATTATATATAATGTATTTAAAATCAACTAGGCAAGCCCTGGCTAGTGTGGCTCAGTGGATTGAGTGCCAGACTGTGAACCAAAGGGTCACCGGTTTGAGTCCCAGACAGGACACATGCCTGGGTTGCAGGCTAGGTCCCCAGCAGGGTGCACACAAGAGGCAAGCATACATTGATGTTTCTCTTTCCCTTCCCCTCTCTAAAAATAAATAAATAAAACCTTTAAAAAAATAAAATCAACTAGGCAAAATTGTAATTGGAAAAAAGCAAAAGCTTTAGCCTCCAAAACACCTTCAATGGCCAAGTCAATCTGCTAGAATTAGAGTTATGAAAATAGTCTCCTTCATTATTGTGTTGTTTTTTGTTATTGTTATGCTTAAACAATAAGAGCACCTTGTAAAAATGAATTGGGCTTTTTAAAAATCATATTCTCATACACGGACATGATTTGTCTCTCACTGCAAAGAATCTCTATTTTACAGAGGAGAACCCTTACCCCCTGTGTTGCAATATACAAAGCCACGCATACGTCTAGAGGTTACAAGTAAAACCTCTTGACTTCAAGGTCAATAAAAATTATTAAACACGCTCCACGGCCAAGCATCGTTAAGTACCAGAAGCTTTTGTGAGCAGAAAAGTCTCATAAAATAACCATTGAAATCATCTGGGCTCCTGGCCTAGTGTTCTTTGTCAGGACAAATGATCATTTCCTAACTGGGCTTCTCATGACTCTGATCTCTTTGGATTCTTACCTAGTACTATTTATCTATTTATTTAGGAAGGTGTATTACATTCCTAATATACAATTTTTGTTTTGAAAATGCTTCAAAGATTCCTCCCTTTTAAATAAAATATAACTCACATAACACAAAACTCACATGTACAAAGTAGAGATCACTGGTTCTCACGCATTCCCAAAGTTGTACGACCGTCACCACCTCCTAATTCCAGAATATTTTTTAATCTATTTTTAAAAAATACCAATTAGCAGTCACCACCATTACCCCCTCCCGCCCGGCACTGATAATCACTAATCTTTATGTCTCTATGGATTTCCCTATTCTAGATACTTCACATAAATGGTATCATATCATATGCAACCTTTTCTGACTTGCTCCTCAGTAAAATGTTTTCAGGGTTCATCCACGTTGTAGCTTGTGTAGTACTTCATTTTTGTGACTGAATAACGCTCCATGGTATAGCAATACCACATTTTTTTAACCATTCATCATTTGATAGAGACTTGGAGTGTGCCGATTTGGGGGCTATTATGAACAATACTATTAATATTTGTGTAAATGTTTTTGTGTGGGCGTATGTTTTCCTTTCTCTTGGGTGTTGTCACAGAGTGGAGTTCCTCTTTGTCAAAGTGACTGCACCATTTTCCATTCCCACCCAGCCATGCATGAGAGTTCCAAATTCTCCACCTATTTCCCCATACTCGCTATTGTACATCTTTTGGTTATGACATCCTAGTGGGATGCATCCTAAAGTTGCATCTCATTGTGACACAGGGTATCTTTCCTTTTACTGAGGTTTTATTTAATTTCCCTCAACAGTATTTTGTAGGTTTTGGTGTCCAAGAGGCATGCCTTCTCCACTCAGTGAGGCAACTGACAACTCTGCCTCGGCCTTCACTTCCTGCTTGCACGGAACCTCGAGGTCAGCTAGAGGAGAGAGTTTAGGCCCTTCTCAGGTCTTCATTGAACATATGTAGAGTTGAAGAGCCCTCGGTATGCAAACAGCCTACACCCACCTGTAGCTTCAAGATTTCCAAGAATATGTCAGGGTTTTTCAAAACCCCAATGGATATCTCATTCCCCAGGTTTTCCTCTTAAGCATCTGGTTATCCTATTTTTTGCCTCAACTGTTATGCCCATCTCAGGCAGCCTCAAAGCTAAACTATTGCCTCTAAATATTTTGACAAATGTCCTTGGAAAAAGACTTTTATTACTGCATTAGCTACAGTCAGAACATTTAAAGACAACCTTGCAAGTGGGGTGCTCCAGAGAACCAACAGACAAGTCAAATAATAACAGTTCTCTAGGAATGAGGCTTTAAAGCAATGCCAACTGCCTTCTGTCCCCTCTAATGGCTTTGTGGCACAGGTTTTCACGGTGATTGTGAACTACGAGTTGTAAATACTGCCACAGAGCTCAGAAGAGAGGTATGGGAATAAGGCAAGTTAAAACGCCACAAAGATTACTGATCAGACTGCTGCAAGATTTTTATTAACTTCCAGAGCTCTGAGAAGTCAATTCCGGCCATTTTTGCTAGTTTTCTCATTGCTTTTATGGAAGAGAGAATTATTGGAAGTCCCTATCCTATAATGTTTACTGAAGTCACTCCAAATATTCTCCTTTTCTAACAAAAATCCAAATTCCTCAATTTGATTCAAATCTCTTCCCACATTGTATCTTAGTCAAATGTACTTTATCCTCCTCATCCTCCTCATCCTCTTCAACTATATGTATGAACATTTTGTTCCAACCAAGTTGGTTTTCTTCCTATTGCCTGGGTATGTGATGTTCATTCTAGCCTGAGGCCTTTTTTTATACTTTTTCCTCACTTGCATGGTCCCTTCCTCTCCCTTCTGTTGAGTTTCAGGGAACAGTAGCATTAGACAGATCCTTGAAAAATAAGAGTAAGAGTGAATTTCCCTCAGTTTTCCAAACAGATACACATAGGAAATGGCCAGGCATTTCCTTTAGGTTGATTTTACCAGTGTGAGTATAATTTATTTAATCCAGTTGATTTTTTTCTTCTTATTTTATTATGTGTGCCCGGGGATTTACTAATTATACAGTAAACTCAAAATAAGAGATAATGAAGAATCATTATCAATGTCATCAATAATAATTTTGAAAAGAAATTCTCATGCCTGAGATTCCCTGTGTCTATAACATTCAAATCTCAAAAAGTTTAATATGGAAAAGAGAACAATTAGTATAAGGCAATAATAGAGTGAGCTACAGTATAGTAACTCATAGTAACAGAATATCATACATATTATTATAGTCATATTATTATATTGCTACAACTAAATGTTCCCTCTCTGAAGTTCATATTTTAAAATTCTAATTCCCAATGTGATAATATCTGGGGGAGGGAGTGGGGAGCCACTTCAGGAGGCAATTAGGTCAGGAGGAAGCAACCTTCATAAATGGGATTAGTGCCCTTATTTAAGAGACTTCAGGGACTACTGGTCAAGATGGTGGCATAGGCAAACATGGCTCTCCTCCTCACACAACCACATTAAAATTAAAACTAAAATATAGAACTATCACTCAGAATGATCAGAAATCAAGTTGAATGGAAGTCTGACAACTACTGAATTAAAGAAACCACATCCATCCAGACTGGTAGGAAGGGCGCAGATGTGAAATGAGCTGGTCCCTCACCCATGTGCTGTGGATAAAAATTCAAGAGGGATATCTCAGGACCACGGAGTCCCAGACCAACACCAGGCTCCCCAGCCCTGGGTTACAGTGCCAGGAACATAAGTCCCCGCAAATTTTGGCTGCAAAAAGCAGTGGGGATTGAGTCAGTGGAAGAAACTTCTGGAGCCCCAAGCATTTCCTCTTAAAGAACCCACACACAGACTCACTCAGACTAGACTCACTCTCAGACTCACTCTCATACTCACTCTCTCTGAGCTTCAGCACCAGGTTAGCAGCTTGAAAAGCACTGGTGGCAAACAGGGAGGAACGAAAGTGTTTGGCATCAAGGTAAGCAGAGACCATTGCCCCTTTTCTAAACCCTCCCCACACTGAGCTGGCAAGCTGGTGTCATAACTGAGACTCCATCAACCTGGCTAACACTATTTAACCCATCTTCATGATCCCCAGGGACTGCCCCACCCAACTTTCAGGCCCACCCAAGCTGTTTTTCCATATGAATGGCTGGCCTTCACTCATACCGCACAACTTCCTAAATCCTCTCAAATAAGCAACAACTGGCCTCACTGAGCCCCAGGCTCAGCACTAGCAGCAGCCAGCCTAGATCCAGAGCTAGGCTTTCCCTGGGAACCTCCAAGCCCAGCACAAGTAGCAGCCATCTCAGATTGCTTTATAGCTAAAGCAGGGTTGTCCTGGACAAAACATAGGTTGGGAGTGATCTTGGCTTCTGCCACCCAGAAAACCCCAAGGCCAGCACCACCACCCTGCCCCTGCACAGCTGATCCTCCATGGAGGGCAGAGGTTGGTGGTAAGTGGTCACAGCCAGTCATTGCAGCTGACTGGCCTGGGTAAATCCCTCCCATTGATTTGCTTACAGCAACCAAGGCTCAACTACAAGAGGAGGGTATACGCAGCCCATACGAAGGGCATACCTCAAGTACCCAGCATGGATAATAGGGGAGGCTGTGCCACTGGACCCTACAAGGACACCTTCTACAAGGCCACACTACCAAGAAACAGAGTCACAGCAGCTCTATCTAATACATAGAAACAAACACAGGGAGGCTGCCAAAATGAGGAGACAAAGAAATATGGTCCGAGTGAAAGAACAGATCAAAACTCCAGAAAAATAGCTAAACAAAATGGAGATTAGCAATCTATCAGTTGCATAGTTCAAAACACTGGTTATAAGGATCTCAAGGAACTTAGTGAGAACCTTAGCAGCATAAAAAAGATCCAGTCAGAAACAAAGGAGTCACTAACTGAAATAAAGAACAATTTACAGGGAAACAACAGTAGAGTGGATGAAGCCAAGAATCAAATCAATGATTTGCAGTATAATGAAGAAAAAAAACACACACTCAGAACAACAAGAAGAAAAAAGAATCCAGAAAATGAAGAAAGTGTAAGCAGCCTCTGGGACAACTTCAAGATGTTCCACAGTCGCAGCTTAGGAGTGCTAGGAGGAGTAGAAAGAGCAAAAAGTTTGACTATTTTTTCAAACAGATTTCCAAGAAAACTTCCCTAATTTGGTGAAGGAAATAGACGTGCAAGTCCAGGAAGCACAGAAAGTCCACAAGTCCAGGAAGTACAAAGAATCCCAAATAAGATGAATATAAAGAAGCCCACTCCAAGACACAAACTGCTTACCCAGCAAATTTTCATTTAGAAATAGACAGATAAAAAGCTTCCCAGACAAGAAAAAAACTAAAGAAGTTCATCACCACCAAACCATGAAATATGAAATGTTAAAGGTACTTATTTAAGAAGATTAAAACTATGAACAATAAAATGGCAATAAATACATATCTATCAACAATTGAATCTAAAATACAAACTAAGTAAACAAGAACAGAGACAGAACCATGGATACAGAGTGTTCTGATAGTTGCCAGATGGGAAAGGGGTGTGGAGGAATGGGTGAAGAGGTGAGGGGGTTAAGTACAAATAGTACAGAATAGCCATGGGGATGTAAAATACGTAGCCAAAGAACTTATATGCATGACCCATGGACAGGAACAATAGTGGGGGTAATTACTTGAGAGAATAGAGGGTGCTGGGTAGAAGTTAGTAAAGAGGTAAAAATCAGGACAACTGTAATAGCATAATCAATAAAATATTATTTTTTTTAAAAAAAGAGACTCCAGAGATTCTTTGTCCCTTCTGCCATGTGATGACACAGCAAAAAGACAGCTGTCTACAAATCCAGAAATGGGCTCTTACGAAATATTAAACTACTATCACCTCGATCTCGGAGTTTCCAGGCTCCCAAATTGTGATAAAAAAATTTGTGTTTATAACTACAATGATGCCTCAATCCCCTTCAAAATAGGCAACTTGGGACCTCACATAGTTCTCCTAATCGCCATCAGTTGCCCTGTCATATTTTCCTGAATCTCGTCGACAGTCTAAAATCACATTTGAAAGGGAAGAGATTACAGTTTTGGGAAAAACCAGAAGTCGCAGGATGCCAAATCCAGACTGACAGGAGGGCTGAGTAACCTGGGTGATTTGCTGTTTCACCAAAAATCTCTGCATGAGATAAGATGCATGAGCAGGCACATTGTTGTGATAAATCTGCCAATCACCAGCTGCCCATACCTGTGGCCTTCTGAATCATCCAAATAGTTTCCATGGATGAATGTTCAAGCTCAATGCAAAATTTGATGCATATTCGTTGCTCTACTAAGTCAGTTTGCATGCAACAGCCACACAGTACACATGCTCACTCGATGGCTTCTATCTCCCCCACTGACTAGTACAGTGAAGTCGTCTTTGTTCATGCATGTGCATTCCAGTCCACTCTCCTTGGCTGCGATGTTACATTGATGTTTCGCAAACCATCCTTGTTATATTAACATTGGTTGGACTTTTTCCAGACTGACTTCGTATGTACATTGTACAAATAGTAATTAATTAAATTTGGGCTGCCGGTGCACCCAAAAGAAAATAGGTTCAAAGTGCTCTATAATAAGCTTATTCAAGTTGTTCTTTCTACAAGGTAGCAAGACCACATCTCTCAAGTTCCTTTTTATTACATTTTGTAAAACTGTAACTCAAGTGATTCAGATGAAATAGGACATCAGTGATCTTCAACCATCGTTGAAGATGGTATTTTCCTTATTTGAGTGATGGTTCAGATAAAACTTACTTTACCCTGAACTATCAAATAATTCATGATGGTGCCAGTACAGGGAAATACACTAAGACTTCTTCCATTCTGCCTTCTGGTTAACTTCTGCCAACCTGACCTGACTCCCTTCTCTGGCCTCACGTGCAACCATTCACCCTGACTCTGACACCGAATAAATGGGCTTTTGCCTTCATGTTTTGGTGTTCCCTCAGCCTTGAAGGCTTTTCCCTCAAGTTCCTGCTCTCTCCCCATGTCACTGCATCAGTGACTGTATCAGTGAGGGCTCCCCTGACTATGTATTTAAAACAGCAACCACCCACCCTACTCTCAGCACTTCCTACCCCACTTACCTGATTTGATTTTTTTCTCCTTCAGCAGTCACCACTGGCTGGAACACAATATATCTTAATTTTTGTCTGTTTGTTGTATACTCCCTACAGCTAGAATGTAAGTTATAAAGATTAGGGATTTGGGTCTCTTTCATTCACTGCTTTATCCCCAATATCTTCATAGTGTCTTGTAAAGAGTTGGTGTCTAAGAGAAATTGGAATGAATGGACAAATATATACACAGAATGACTGTTGATCTAGTCTAGGAAAGTATCCAAGTTAAGCTCAAATGCCTTCAAGGGCTAGACAGATCAAGCAAATTCGAGAAGAAAACAACAGGAAATGGCGAGGCTGATTGAGGAGGGCATGACAGACACATCCAGCAACATGGCGGAGAAGACCGACGTGAGAAGACACAGCAGTCCCACTCCCATACACAATTTATAAAGCTCTATTCAAAGCCAGAACATATGAGGGAGCTATGGTGGTTCATAGAGCTATCAGAAAAGATGTGGGCCCAGGGGCTTAGGGCCAGTTTCTTTTTAAGGCCACCCACGGGGGCAGAGCATGGTTGGAAACAATCATCTTGAAAATGCTCCGGGACTCAAAAGGCTACTCCATCTGTGAAACTGGAATTTAAACAAAAGCAAAAACAAAAATTCCTACCGTTTTGGCACTGAGGAAAAGTAACTACCAATTTAAAAGTCTAAACTCTCCTTCAAGAGTAAAAATAGAACAAAAACATTTTCACTCAAAAATATGAGTTTCCTACTCAGAGATGCTCCCTGCCTGAGAAAAATGTTTAAGAGTACACATCAATAAGAAGAAAACTGATCCTCAACATAGAATGTGAGAAGCAATAGCAACTAACAAATTGATAAAGAAGTTAGAAACAACGTCAAAGAATACAGTAAAGATATAGGAATTAAAGCATTCTAAGATCCTGTCGTTTTCAAGAGAAGAATAGAGATGTTGATTAATGCTAGGATTTGTTAAATCAAGTATGTGAGAGAGTATGTTCCTCAAAAGAAATAGCAAACAAATTCAATTTGATTACTACAACGGAAGGAGGATTAAACATAGACAAAAAGCATTGTAGAAAACACAAAATTATTATTAAATGGTAGGATACCTCCACAGGTATCAGTAATTGCAATAAAAGTGAACAGAATAAACTCACCAGTGCAAAGGAAGAGATGCTGAGATTCTATCTTTCACTCCTGCTATTTTCAATTTAAGCAGTTACCTTGGAACGGTCAGGAGGAGGCTGTCGACATGAATGGGCTCTTTCTGATGAACTTTCTGAAGTGATGGAAATAAATGTGACTGATATAGATAGATTAGATAGATATACAGATATATTTACAGAAAGTTAAAATATTAAACACATTTTTAGATTAATTAAATATTTATTAATTTCAACTCAACTGACCTTTAAGTATTTTTGAGATAATACATGTTCCTAGATCTCCCTTGTCCAAATTTTCCACCTCCTAGCAGCCAAAATTTAAAAGCATATGTGCAAAAATGTATGTACCCTTCTGAAATGATACAAAGAAGTAAGTGGAATTTAAAGAAAGTGTCAGGAAAGAGCTTGTTTTTGGTGGGAAGGATCAAAGCAGTCTCCCAGGAGGAGGTGGCTTTACAGTCCAACCATGAAGGATGGCTGAGATACAGACCAGCCAAATAGGGCAGGTAAAGTGAAGACATGCCAAGTGGAGGACTCCGTGTGAACAAGGGAGAAGGTGGGAATGTTCGGGGGAGACTAAGACCAAGACACCATGGAATGAGGCAAGCAATGGCATTCCAAGGAGAGGCCACTGCAAGAATTAAAGAGCAAAGGAAAAGCTAGGAGAGAACAGCCAGAATGGAGAGCACAGAACCTGAAAAGGAACAGCGAGCCCCTAAAGGTCTTGGCCTGGGCAGAAATGTGGTGGCTGTGGCAGGATGCAGTGGCTGGGACAGGGTGAGGAGGCTGCCATGACAAGTCACCCGCTGCTGACTGGAAAGCTTTAGCAGCAGTAGCCAGAGCTGCCAGACAAAGCCAACTTCTTCAGCTCAAGTCACTTGACATGCAGAAGTGTAGAAGACAAAACAAGTGTACCCTGTTCTTCTAAATACACTCTTAAATGCATATCTGAACGTGCGTGCAGAGAGGGAAAATTCTCAGAGGCCTGAGATAAAGCGAGAGTGAACAGCCCGTGAGAAAAGCAAGTCCCACAGCTGTCAGCAGCCCGGATGCGAAAGACCAATCTCGGGGTCAGAGCGCTATTTTTCAGGGCTTCACATTTAAGTGGCAAAAGGCAAAATCTGGGGACCACACCAGATAGAAAAACTGAACCAGAGTCCCCTTATGAAGCTAGACTCCCAAAGGGCCACATCCACTAGAAAAAAGCTAAATAATGAAAAAGTCTTCCCTGCAGAGGCATGCAACTGGGAATTTGTGACACGGGGCAGCCTTCACACTTCCTGTGTGGTCAAAAGAATCAGAAACTAAGAACTTAAACTTGACCCAAGATGAGAGTGCCCCTAGGTGTCTGGTAGAAGCGTCTACCAAAGCAGCCTCCAGAAACTCACAATTAAGTTTATAAAACTCACGAGGGAAAAAGGCCCCATGAACAAGAATCAACAGAAACAACAATCAACAGAGGCAAGCCAAAAAAGACTTCAGATATTGAAATTCTCAAACATAAAATATATTAAGTGTCTAAACATGTTCAAGGAAATTAAAGAATTGAAACAATCTGAGTTAAAATTGTAGATTGAATATAGGCATCTAATGTTGATACCTTCCAAAACCCAAATCATACTGCAGAATCCTTAATAATATAAGGAACGAGCAGCTCCACCTGCTTCTGGAACTGGAGGCTGAGAGTTAGGAAGGGGAAGGGAGGCCATATAAAAGAGCATTGTGTAAAACCTGTTTGAAAATCAGTTAGTTCCTAGAAATCTACCTCCTCCCCATATCACTGGGTAGCTGCTCCTAACCAACCCTGACAAAAGTATCCAAGTTAATTCTCTCTGTGAGACAAAGAGTTTCTGAACCAGAAGATGGGAGGTACAGTTGAGGACCTGGGTACTGTACCCAAGGTGTATAGATTATCTACCATGTTCATGTAATACTGAAGCCCTTAGCCTCCTTCTCCCAGCTCACAGTGCCACTACCCAGAAACACTGGCAGCCAGACTCTTATCTAACAGATAGCGGATTTACAGGTGTTTGGGGGAGAAACCTAACCTATCCAGAGGAAAGATCTAAAGAAAATGAACTCAGGGGTTCCACAGCAAATGATTTGCCCACATCACCCCTTTGGGTGAAGCTCAGTCAATTAGAAGTTCTGAGCATGGGGAGAATGGGAAGCTAATTCATTTTTCAGTCTCTTACTATAAATCATAAGCAAACAACCAAAGACTATCAGATACCAAAGGAATACTTTTCCCTGTAAGTTATTTTTGATTATTTATTTTGCTCTCTTTTTTTCCCCTTTAAAGAAATAAGAGAATCTGTGGAATCCATGAAAGAAAAGGAGGCTCTAATAAAAAATTGAAAGGCCTCTCAGAAGAATTTTGCCAAACATCATCTATTGGAGGAACTAGAGTTAATAACTAATTAGACTACCCTCAGATTAAAAAGTTTTCAAGGAAAAAGTTATAAATTGTATGGATTCTTAAAACCCAAGATAAAGACATTGACTCATCTCCTTTCCACAGACAGGGAATGAATGATAAGGTCTGGGGAGGTCAGAACGATGGCAGAGTAACTAGGGGCCCTGATCTACCTCTGACAGCTCCCTGTGTACCACACAGACACGCTGCTGATGGGCGCCCCAGCGCTGACGGTGCTGGTCACGACGGGGCCTACCCAGACCTTCAGCCACCATGCCTTCAGTGGGGATCGAAGCTCTCTTCCCCTCAATGGATGCTGTGTAATTACATGATTTTATGTTTTTCATAATGGTACCCTTTATAAATCATTAACTAAACAAGGAAAATCAGTCTCAAATTATAAAAACTCAAAATAGATCCACAAACTCAAAACAAGCACCTAAAAAAAAATTCATATTAATGTCTGAAGGACAAAAACAGCACTTTGCCTTTATACTACATACAGGTGGAAGCTGTGTGTTCTGAAAACTACAATAATGTCACTGTCTGTCACTGCACACAGCAAACCATGTGCCCGTCATCAAGGCCGAGATGTGCTGGAAATGTCTTCTGTCCAAAGTGTCTTCCTTTGGCTAATAATGAAGCCCAAAGGGGAACAGGAAGAGAAAAAGTCAGAGTGAAGGAACAGACTATTTTAACTTGTGAAAGTGGCAGAAGATTTTAGTTGGCATGTGCTATCTAGAATCAGAATTGGTGGTGGGTTTGTGGTAAGTTTAAGCCTTCTAGCATATCAGTTGTTTGAGATTCAGGGACTTAATGACTTTCCCAAAGTCGGCTTTCCCATCTGTCCCTGGGAATAATAATAAATTCTTCTATGTCTACTGTCCAGGATTATTTTGAAAAAGGAATCAAAGTCCTTTCCAGTGATGCTACTAGCATCATTAAGTTATGGGTTCTTATCAATAGAATTCTGTGTGATCGATCAGTTTCTCTCTCCAGCAATTGTTATAAAAATATTAGCTAACATCCAGTGGGCCATGGAGTCAGTGGCACAGTAACGTCTGAGGTATAAGGATTGCGGGGCCAGCGGCTATGGAGGCCGTGCTAAACAAGCTGGTGTCTGCAGAGGACCTGCTGAAGTTTGAAAAGTAATTTCAGTCTGAGAAGGCAGCAGGCTCGGTGTCCAAGAGCATGCAGTTTGAGTATGCCTGGTGCTTGGTGCAAAGCAAGTACAACAATGACATCCGTAAAGGCATTATACTACTGGAGGAGCTACTGCCCAAAGGTAGCAAAGAGGAGCAGCAGGATTATGTCTTCTACCTGGCTGTGGGGAACTACCGGCTCAAGGAATATAAAAAGGCCCTGAAGTATGTCCAAGGGCTGCTGCAGACAGAGCCCCAGAACAACCAGGCCAAGGAACTGGAACAGTTCATTGACAAGGCCATGAAGAAAGATGAACTGGTGGGCATGGCCATTGTTGGAGGCATGGCCCTGGGTGTGGCGGGACTGGCTGGACTCATTGGATTTGCCACATCCAAGTCCAAATTCTGAACAAGACTGCACCTCTGCCTCTGCCTCTGCCTCTGCCTCTTCCCAGGGATACGTGGGAGCCCATGGAGGACCCTCAGGGAGGGCCCATCCATCCTCACTGTCCCTTTCTTCTCCTGTACCCCATCACTATCCTCTATGGCCTCAACCTCCTCCCCCTGAGACCTGTCCTCTAGCCCCAAATCACGTGCTTTAGGATGAGTGTAAATAAAATTGGGCTTTGACTTGGGAAAAAAAAAATATATATATATATATATTAGCTAACATCCTTTTAAAACATAGAAGGATATATTGTGTAGTGTTTGTCAATTAAATTCATTAAATAGATGTTTATGACCTATTTCAGTGTCATAGGGACAATTTTGGAATTTGGGTGCCATTCCACTTAGAAGAGAAAAATCTAAAAGCCTTTTATGTCCATCAGATAGATTTTCCCTTCTGTCCTAGGGGGCCTGCTCATCTTCCCTCAGGGGCAGGGCTGTTCTGAGAAGAAATTCTTAGTATAACTGATATCCTAGGATGTGTACCTTGGAAGAGAAGGAATTTTTCTTGGGCAATCACAACAAACTTGTCCCCTCACTGTGTCCACGCTGGAGTTGCTTACACAATTCCTTGTGTCAGTACCTGTCAGAAAATCATAACCCTGTTCATACATGTAATGCCACCAAGACCCACTGGAACACAATAGAAAAAGACATACTGTCACCTTTCAAAGAGGCTGTGGAGTGGAATGCCAACAGCATGAAAAGAATTCATCTTGTGGCTTCCTCAAGGAAACAACTTAAGAGGCAGTCCTAATAATTATCAGGGGCTATAGCCAATCCTGGGATCATCCTGAGCAACTTCCAAAGTCAGCACTTACCCCTCTGTAATGGCACAGAATGGTGATTCTCCCTTGCGGTGCATTCTCGTTGCTGTCTTTACCCCTTGGTCAACCCTGGCAGTCTTCTCATCCCCCCTTTTTCTTGTAACAGGCCTGGACAATCATAATCTATGCTGCATTTCACCCACTCCCCAATGAGTGATTGGTCCAGGATCTGGGCACCTGACACCAGCATGATCCTAAATGTAAAGATAATCTCAAGATGGCAATCTCTTTCAGTTTAAGTTGGAGCCAGGAACAATGATCCCATTTCACAAGGGGAAAGCTGTCAACAGAGGGAAAGCTGTCTACAGATGGGGAAAATGAGCCAATACAAATGCACTAGTCCTCTTGGGCTGCTATAACAAAATGTCACCGATTGAGTGGCTCTAACAACATTTATTCCTCTTAGTTCTAGAGGCAGAGAAGTCCAGGATCAAGAAAGAAGCTAGGCCTGCAGGTGACCACCACCTCACTGTTCTCACACAAATGCACACAAACTCTGGTGTCTCTTCTTATAAGGACATTAATCCTATGAAGATCAGGTTCCCACCTTTATTACCCCATTTAACCTTCATCACTTCCATAGAGGCTCCAACTCCAAATTCAACACTGAGAGTTATACTTCAGTGCATGAATTTCAGGGACGCACATACTCAGTCCATAGCAATGCATAAAATCAGATCCTAACAGAGATGAGAGACACCTGCACAGCAGACTTCACATCCATGGCACCAGCTAACAATGGCCAAAGGATTTTCAGCCAATCTTTCAAGTTGTATGCCGTTGTGGTGTTTTTCCCAGCCATATGAGTGGGATCCGTCATTTAATACCCCAGCTCTATTTAACTGGGTTTCTGTTGATAACAGTCCCTATAAGTTAAAACTCATAGCACCACTTCCCACATCACAGATGGGGAAACTGACCTTCTCTAGCTCCTTCTTCCTCTGCTAAAGCAACAACTGAAGGAGTTTGGGTGTACGAGTCAAAATTACCCAAACTCAAATCCTGTACCTACTTTTTGTGATGTCAGTAAGTTCTTCGGTGTCGTCTCTGAACCTCAACCCCCTCTCTGAACCTCAACCCCCTCACCTCAGTAATGAAAATAACAGTATCTCCCTCACAAGGATGGCGTGGGACAAAATGAGAGAAGGTGTGTGAGGAACCTGTGATCATCACCTAGAAATCACTCAAGATACGCTGCTTGCTCCTTGCACAGAGGAGATTCTGCCTGCTCTGATGCCCGCACCTCATGATGGGAAAGAGCCAGCAGCACTCTGGCTGGCTTGCCTGCACCTAAAAGTCCTCCTGTGGGAAATCCCAGGCCTCCAAGTGTTCACAGGGTTCGTGAGAGGAGGTCAGATAGACCTCAGAACAAAAGCATTTTTCTTTCTCCTGCTGAAGAATGTGTGAGCACAGAGAACCTTTCACCCCAGCCTCTGTAAACTGGGTCTAAATTCAATTACTGTGAAATTAACTAAGCATTAAACAAAGAACCCCAACCTGGTAGTCATTGCTAATTAACGGGTTCCCACTCGCTGCTGCTGCTGCTGCTGCTGCCTGCCTTTCAGCAGCGGCTGACAAGGAGAGCTGTCAAGCGCTTGCCTGCGGGGTGGGCTTGAGCTGCCGTGACTTGATTTGAACTGACAAGGCACAGCAAGCTAATATCAGAGCCCTCTTTAGACGACTCACGTGACAGTGGAAGGGAACTCCCAGAATGGGTAAGACAGTGGATACCTGCGCTGGTCTAGACACAGAACCGGGACAGCGTGGAGTAGGGACAGCAGATCAAAAAGGGCAGTGATGGCCCCTGAAAGAAACGGTGGTACAGAGTGGTTGGTCAGGTGGCATGCGGACTACAATTCAGCATGATGCCAGCATCATCTTGATAAATTTATGATTTATCAGCAAATGCTGCAGCAACTCAGTAAACACTGGTTGGATGAATAAACAAGTCTTCTAAAATAGGAGGGAATACCCTTTCATTTCCATGTCTCATTTTTTAAAGATTTTATTTATTTTAGAGAGAGGGAAGGGGAAGGAAAAAGAAAGGGAGAGAAACACCAATGTGAGAAACATCGATCGGCTGCCTCTCTTATGTGCCCCGACCGTGGTCTGAACCCACACCCCAGGCATGTGCCAATGTGCCCCGACCGTGGTCTGAACCCACACCCCAGGCATGTGCCAAGACTAAGAACCAAACCAGCAACCTTTTGCTTTGTGGGATGATACCCAATCAACTGAGCCACATTTTCTGGGATGATACCCAATCAACTGAGCCACACCAGTCAGGGCTTTCTCATTTTTTTAAAAAAAAGAATTTCTGTAATTCTCTTTCTTCTCCTCCAAGAAATCAGTTTGCTTAAAGCTTAATGTGAAAAGTATTTCTTGTCAAACTCTGAACATACCAGCCCCAGGCTCCTTACTCCTCATCTCATAAAAGTAGAAGGGCCATGTTTAAAGGATTATATGAGCCCATCTCTCCCTGTCAGATACACCAAGACAGTGGCCACAACCACAAATTTTACTAAGCACAGTGGCCACTTATAACAGGGGACACAGGCAAAGAGGAAAAGGTCCGGTTGAAGCAAGTTCTGTGGAGGGTTTTGCTCATTCAGGCTTTAAGAAATTTCATTTATCATTTGGGTCCACCCTGTTCATTTATCGTTTGGGTCCACCCTGTCCAAGATAACTATCTTTAACTAAAACACGTGGAGTCCTTTTAATTTGAGCTCCCTAGAGACACATCAAAGGATTTATTAGGAATTAAACTAAAACTAACAAACCACTTAGAGTTCCTTAGTCAAACAGCAAAGACGCTGCAAATACTTAGACAACTACTATAAGGATGTTGTGTTAAACAGTAAACCCTCAACAAAATGGTCATGCACTGATCATGGAAAGGATTCTGGAATTCTCTTGTCATAAGAGGACAAATTCCAGGCAGTTACTTGCTTCAGCATCTTGTCCCCACCCATCACTCATTGCTTGAAAGAACAAAATAACTGCCTAATAGTTACACCAGTATTGTTCCAGAGAACGTCCCCAAGGCTGTGGGTTTTCACTTCAGAGAGAGTTAACTGTTCGAATCTTTCATGTCCTCTGGTACCGGGAGTAAACAAGCTGAACAAAAACTTTCTGACCAGGGTGGTGATGGTGCAAAGCCATCATCATTAATGGGAACCACCATCGTAAATGGGGGCCATGAGACGTGGGTATGCTCACATTTCCCTCTCTTTGCTTTCCTCCCCACCCAAGCATGAGATCAAACCTCATTTACTGCTAATGACTAAATGTATTGTGTGAGCAAAGGGCAACCTGTGGTGCCATTTCTATCATTAGTTTGCAAGGTTGTTATTCCATAATAGCCAAGGAGTCTACAGGACATCAGGGGCCTGGCTTTCTGAAACTAGCTGAAGCAGCAGTCAGGAAACACCCACGTTACTAAGGGCTCCAGCAGCTGTGTGCAAACTCATTTGACTTTGGAAGTGAGGAGTTCACTTCCATATTTAGCTAGCTAGCTCTCCATATTTAACACATCCACGCTAGTCTCTAAGCAGATGTCCCCTATGACAGTGTCATCTGAGAGACAGGAGGACACAAATGACTGGCTCCTCAAGTTCTCAAACCTGAGCCTCTGCCTTCTTAAACAGTGGTCCAGCCATCAGGCATCTTGAAATTGCCTTGTGGCCCAGATGTGTTTCTTTTGATCCACAGTATTTTTTGATTGCCAATGTGTAAGTATCAGATTTCACTACATCCCCTACATTTAATGACAAACCCAGCATCACTTGAAAATTCAGAGATTTTGTAACACTCTTCCTATAGCCCTCCCTGGCCACCGCAGCTACCTCCTGCAGGAACAGGGCCTCTCCATGTCACCACAGTCCCCACCCACCCCTTATTGCCTCATACTGCACTGGTATCATCATCTCCTTGTCATTTATGGGGCCATCTTTTGTATCCCATAACACTCATACCTAGCTCAGTGGGTACTTAAGAAGATTAAACAGATGCTGAATGAATATTAGTTCCCTTCTCCTTCCTAGGCTTGGGCGCCTAGTACTCTAGGACTTGGTTTGTGTTCTCACTCCTTGGCCCTGAGCTCCTTCTCCCACACTCTGCTTCTTTTTCTTTTCCTTCTGCTGCTTTCAACACAGGACACTCTCTACTCCCCTCTGCTATCACACAAACCAGGGATTACAAACTCAAGTGCCTTCAGGGTTCAAATAAATCGTGCAGATGTGTGAAACTGTTGAGTGTAAGTAAGACAGCAGGTCTATAGTCAACTGCAGTGGCTCAAGCCTAAAGTCATTCACATGCGATTTAAAAAAAAAAATCCTAATCTGAGCAAACCAAATAGTCTGTTGCTGGATGAGACCACTGGTCAGCAGTTTGCAAAGCATGTTTTATCCATTCAAAAGTGGACTGAAACCCGAAGTTTTAGAGTCTAGACCAGTTGATCTCCAAACTTTTTGATTTTGTGCATCCTGAACTGTAAGCTCTATTTAGCATGAACCTCCTTATAGGTACATGTATTGGTTTATAAATTACATTCACTCATCACTGCACTAATGAACTTTGAATATTCAAAACAAACACAAGGAAACCAAACGGCAGGGACACAGAGGTACCTCTCACATTCCCCTTTCAAGACTGAAACATCCTCCTCTCTGCCCCCACCAGCTGCTGGAGAGAGCTTCCTTGTCCAAGGTCACACCTTTCCCAAGGGAAGCCTGCATCCATGACTGGTCACATACAGGAATATAAAGGGCTGACACCCCTCAGCAACGCAAGATAACTCAGTCTTTCCCAACTGCAGGGCTCCCTGTCGGTCAGCTGAGGTGTTTGCTGTGAGGGCACCAAAGCCCAGCTTCTCCCTGCTGTCCTCCCAACCCCTTTCCTTCACTTCCTCTGCAGCAGTTAGTGACAGCACTCCCTGACCATCCCCTGTGTGTTAAACTCGGTCTTAAAGTCTACTTCTTGAAACTCGATGGCATAAATAGAAGTTCTGATATTTTCTTCTCCCACCACAGTGAGTTCTCTTACAAACACCAAGGGTTACTCTCATCCCATTTTGGAGAACAATGGTCTAAGCCAGTGCTGCCCAATAGAAGGTTCTAAAATGATGAAAATGTCCAATCTGGTAGCCACTAGCCATACATGGCTATTGACCACTCAGATGTGATTAGTGCAACTGGAGAGATGAATTTCTTAAATTATTTAATTTTAACAAATAGCCACATGTGACTAGAAGCAACCAGTGCAGGTAAGCAACCAGTGCAGGTAAAAGCTATTTGTGTACCAGGTGGACACACACATCAAAGGGTCCTGACCAATTATTATTTCTCTTTGCATTTGGAGAAAGTAAATGTGCAGCACTGAATAAATATATATGTCAGGAGCCATTTAATTTAATCACCACACGTTTTTTTTTTTAAAAATCATTTCATCCTCACATCAGATGAAATATTCAGCACCATCCCAGACTGCTCCTTTGAGCTGGAGATGTCAACTGTCTTTGTGAGTTAGCCAGGGTGGGTGCTTAAGGGGCAGAGACAAGGCCGGCCATCTGCTTTCATTTGATCGATTCAGTTCTGATGTTAAGTGAACATCCCCTGATCAAACAGTCAGTTTTCTTCCCATAAACACTAGGCCTTCATTTAAGACATCTGACCAAGAATCAGCAGCTACCACCCTGGAGAAATGCTGCTAATAAACTCCAGCAAAGCTGCCCAGGAGTTTGCTCATCAGCAACAGCATGACAATTTGGTAGGTTGCTGGGGGCACATTTGGAAGCAAGGGGCAACCCCTGTACTTCTGGAATGCAAATCAAATTGCTTGATGACAAGAAAGATGTACCTAAGTAAGATGCTCCTGAAGAAAACTCTCACAGAAATGGAACAGACACTTCCTCCATCACTCTTTCCATGACCCCTCCCTCCTGTTTGAAATAATTTCCCAGGAAGTGATTATCAAAAGCAGATAGGAGCAGCACTCAGACCTGGGAGAGAACGGATCCCATTGTGCCCTGGGAACTGGTAGAGTGGTGTGAGCTGTTAATGCATTATCTACTCCTCTGGAGGAAGGTTAAAGTTTGGGCTTTACCCACAGTACAGATGCCTCACCCAGCTGGTGGTCTCAGCTCATCAAAGTATAAAGACAAGAGGAAAAGGGGGGTTAGGCATCCAGAGTGCTTTAGAAGTGGAACACTGACTTGTTTTGCCTTAAAATGGCCATTAAGCTATGCATGAGTAAAAATCCCTCTTCTAGGAAATAAGCTCCCCACAAACTTGGCACTTTCTTAAAAAGGTCTTGCCTCTGATATGTCTATTCAGGATGGCCCTTAGTCTGTAATGCTGTCTATTCAGGATGGCCCTTAGTCTGTAATGCTCTCGCTCCCTTCCCCCAGGCCAGTTCTAAACAAAATTCAGCCGCTCTAATGTTTTCATCAACAAACAATCCTTGCGTGTCTGCTATGTGTCAGGCCATGGTTCGTCCAACAAACACTTCTTGGCCATGGTCTTGATGAAGAGAGATACAGTCCCTGCCCTCATGGAGATGATAATCTGCCAGGAAACATGGACATTAAAACAAAAAGCACCGTGAAGGACAAAAGTAGGAAGCAATGAAGCAAGTTACAGAAAAAAACCTCAGTAAGTCCAGCACTCTGAAAAAGCCTATTTAGGAAAGAGATTTTTAAGCAGATGCTGACTCAGCCCCTGCTCCCCTTATCTGAGGTTCAGGATCCTGTGCAAACCTTTCTCATAATATTCACTGTTGTATCAGATCTTCCGGTGCTGCGGTTGTCTACTGCTTTCTTCTGCGTTGTAACTATTTGCATGTGCAGTTCATACAGCTGTCCAGACATTCCGTTTCTCCTTTCTTCCAGGGCACATTTTAGGATTGGACTTTCCATTTCCTCTTAGGAATAGTGTTTTGACTTTCTTCAACCAAGAAAATGAGCCAAAATGGCATGTGGCAGAAGCTTTAAAAAATCAGTGTGCAATTGACCGTGATCCTTTTTGTAATCACAGAGATCCTGTGGAGGTCACACATTGAAATGAAGCCTCTGGGGGTTTGGGAGCCTGTTGGTTCCCAGAGCTCCCTGGGCAAAATCTGAAACTAGACCCTATACACAGAAACATGGAAAGACCAAAGAAAGAGGCAGACCACTGTAGATCAGGAGGTGGCAGGTTTCATAAGCAAGGGAACTTACACATGAGGCTTGTCTTAGAGATATATTTACTTTACAGCTGCCTGTATCAGCCTGCCAGAATCTTTTTTTCCCTCCAGAATCTTATCTCCCAAGGCTGTGACCTTGAAGCAAATGCTAACAGGTGAATAACAGGCAGATTATATATTTCAAGAACAGGGGAGGGATGAAGAGCCTCCAAATGCCCAGGTCCAGCTTCAGGGTCAACCAGCAGTCACATCTTCTCTAGGACCTCCTCCAACAGAGCCCCCTTTTGACTTTATTTTGTGTTCATACTTCACACCCAAGTAAATGTTGGTTGCATTAAACCACGGAGTTGGAAGGTGGTTACTGCTCCATAACCTAGTCTAGTTTAAAATATTAGTTCCTCACTGGACTATGCGTTCCTCAAAAACAAGAGTTGCTTATGTATCTTTGTATCTCCAGTGCCTAGCACACGGTAAATACTCAGTAAATGTTTATCAAAAAAGTGAGTTTTCATTAGGTTGATTAAAAAAATTCTAAGCCCAATTTAGATGTCATTTTAAAGAATGAAGAAGTAATCAGAAATTTGGTCATTGCAGAGAGCCAAGGTAGAAAATGTGCACTGTGGAATCAACAGAAGCAACAGCATCGAATGTGACATAGATTATGTAGCACATAACTTGATATACAATAATGTTTATGAAAATAACAGTTATTTGCTTAAAATGCTGACTAGCAACGAATACAAATAAGTGCAAAGTGAAAAAAGTTTAATAATGTCCTGGATCACATCCACCATTTTTGTAATTGCATCTCTATCGAACTGACACTAGGGGGAATTAGCTTCATTTC